>JAQIWE010004470.1:0-10748 GCA_034698565.1 Campodea plusiochaeta | reverse complement strand
TATATTCAATATTATAGTTTTCAAAAATAAGGGCTGAGCTGTTATTGCGATTTAACCATGTCTCTGTAAATGCTACAACGTCATATGTGTTATTTGATTCTAAGAAAAAATCAATATATTCTTTATGTTTAAACAAGCTTCTAATATTAAAATGAATAATATTAAATTTATCAAGAATAGTCATAACTGTTAAATGGTATTATCTATGCAATAGGATCATGTTATAATAATATTATTCATTATTTGTAATAAAGCACTTGAGATCGTCTGTTGTAGTTATCTTATATATTTGAGAAGTATCACTTTTTCTTACTTTAATTACACAGTCGTAAGTCCACAAATATTTCCATCTCTTATCTTTTTTCAGTTTGTATGCAGCATTAAAAAGTCCTTGATTGGAACCATGTAAATGTTCGGAAATATAAACGGATAAATCTGTCTTTTCAATCACACAGGTTGAATTCAATCGTGCACGTCGAACTGCGCTGAAAAATTGTAGTTTCTTGTGTCTTGAATTAAAACGAGCAATAATTACATCGGGCGCTTCAGATTCGTTGTTTGATGATTTTCTCTGCATTCTGTGACTTATGTCTATGTCTGTTGAATTTAATGTAACGCCACTTTTTTCACCCAGTTTCATAACTATGTTATTACAGTTTTCGGAAGGAAGTTCTGGAATGCCGTATATAAGAACATTGTTTTTTCTTGAATACTGTTCTATTCCCAATAACTCACCCGTAATTTGTTTGTCCTGTATTTCACATTTATCAACTCGCTCTTCAGTTTTTACCATCGTTGCTTTCAATTCACGGTTTTCAGTCTGAATTTTATCGTATTCACTTTTCATATCGTCGTATTTTGATGACATAAATTCGGTTGCCTGTTGTAGTTCTTGAACTGTTGCTGAGAGATTCGATATTTTTTCGTCATAGTGTCTTTTGAAACTAGCGAATTCATCTTGTAAATAATCTTTTGCCGTTTAAAGTTCTCTTGTAAATAATCTTTTGCCGTTTTAAGTTCGTTATATTTACTAATATCTTTAAAAATTTCTAATTCGACAGTATGCCTGATCTGTAAGTATTAAATTTAATAATGGTACGATTGGTAAGTTATGCAAATAACATGAAAGAGTCTACTGGGAGTAATATCAAGTCATGAATAAAGTACATAATGCAGAATACGAGGTGTTAAGAAACCTTTTCAAGAGGTTTACAGCACAACCGGTTAATATCGATAGGTATAGTGCTGACCCATTACAATAGTATTTAAAAATTCAATTGAAATAACCTGCAAATTGGTAGAAACTGGGGACTGTGAAAAGTAAACGGTATTAATTTCGGTGAAGCTAAAAGTTTGAACAGAGACTTGGGTCAATCCGGTAGATTTAAATGCAAAGGAGTAGATTGTAGTAAGTGCAGTTTAACTTATTATTAGAAAAAGTCAGTGGTCGCTTTCGGTGAAAATTCTCGTAATTGCTCTGGAATATGTGGAAAATCGAACATTTTGAATCACCAAAAAGATACCCCCAAGTCCAAGATCAATGTCATTTATACTTAAAAATTAACTCCGACGTTCAGTGCATTTATCAGTGCATAACGTACAGTTCAATATTTATAAATTTACACAAACCTTTCTTTCCATTACAAAGAAATAATGGAACTTTAACATATTTCATCATGACATAAATACATTTTCTACAGCATGAAATCACTGCTATCCTTTGTATACAATATTCTTGATTACACCATTACTTGTACTTTTATATTCTCCCAATTTATAATTTACATTTTTAATTACATCCTGAAAAATATTTTTCTAAACCCACGCTACATCAGTATTTATTTAATATTCTTTTAAAAAAACTAACGATGATTATATTAAACCAACATCTACAGTATAATTAAATCGAAAAGTTCGTACTAAATGCAAACACAACGTTAATTGTGTGCCCCTGAGGTGTAGAAAAAGTTTTGTATGGTCTACTTTGAAAGTTTCTTTAAGAATACTTTCTGCTTTTCTTTTGAAAAACTTATGACAGTACAAGGAACTTGGGTGGCAGCATGTTTACCAAATATAATTAAATATAGCACAGAAGATTCCAAAAGACGAATGGAAACTTCCAAGTTGAATCAAATGAGTTGCAATAAATATTATTGGTTCAATGAAGAATGCAATCAGTACTAAGGATGTAAAGTGAATTTTGAAGGAAATTTTACTTTCTGTTGCAGCTTTTCAATAGATCCTTCATGAAGGAAATGAAAAGAATGTGATTGTTGATTTTTCATAGGAAGACTGAGTAAATCAGCTTTTTGTGAAGCTAGATTTAAGTCGTTTGTAAAGGTTTAATTTCATTTAGTATATACGATATAAGACAGTTGTATTTACTCGTACTTTGATTTTTTATTTGTTGTTCTTTTAAAGTCTACATTGTTGTAAAATATGATTTTGTTATGTACAGGGTGGCCCAATAAAATGTCACGATTTTGGAAAATGCAATTTCTCGATAACTATAACAGCTATCTAATTGAAACAAAAACACTTGAAAGTTCATGAAATTCTCTTTACAGTGATATATAGTTCTATAATAATCGATACTGTGTCATGAACAGTAGTCTTGGAATATTATTATATTAAAGTAACGTACATTAATCATATTTTTCATATATCGTCTGACTTCAAACTGAAAATCCTGGTACACTATAAAAACTCCTTCAGAACAGAATAAACTATACATCCTGTTTCCTACATTAAAGTACCAGGAAACTTGAGTGAAAAATTATTTGTAAAACATCTTTCATTGGAATACTTCGGAACTTTGATTGAATCATGTTTCTTGCAAGTTGATAAGACACGGTGAAAGATACAAAACAGTTTAGAAAAATTAAAGTAAACTAACCCACAATGAGCTTTGCGGTTTTACCGAAAAAAGTATATTGTACTTTAGTTTCTGAAAGCGTTCATTCTTTCTACAGTACCTCATGTTAGCATGTGTGAATTTTAAGAATAGGATGATTAGTTTACGGAGAAAATGTATAAAAATGTTTACGTTAATACAGAGTGATGTGTGATTTATAAACTATAATATCTTTCTATAAATAGTTATCATGGAAAAATCATATACACATAGATATCGATACACGTAATGTAAATTTAAATTTTTATTGTGGAAGAACTATACTATTACTGTCTGTTACATATCCTGTATTCATATATTTGCTTTTAATTCTGCATTAGTTTCTTCGAGTAATATTATTTAAAATTGTTTTCCTGTAATATTACGTCCCTGCTTCTCATATTTTTTATATCCCTATGCAAACTACAAACTGCTGTACTTTTCATGAAAATGTTGTTAATATAGTTATAATGAAATATAATATATTAGACATAGTAGGGAAATATACAAGACGTTCATTCCTCGTATGAAGACTTACAGCAGTACTAGTTGCAATATTACTCTTCGTCCTGCTAGTATCTACGCAGATCATTATAAAAGTGAAATTTCCAAAATTTTGCATAATACAAATTGAACCTAGTTTTCATGCAAGTTTTACATACTGAACTGCATTAATATTATAAGCTATCATAATGTAATATAAAAGGTAAACTATCCCGCTACATGCCATGAAGGCACTTGCGGTGCACCGATGTAAGGGTCCATGCTTTCTAGACCCCGACACAGAAATTGGAGATGGTGTGGTCAGCACAATGCTCCGGCCGGTATTTATCCCCAAGGGTTTTCACCCCTGGTGAACCCCAGTGGTAGCAGTCATATAGCCAGGTAGCAGTCATATATCAGAGCCTAAATAGTCAGGTAGCAGTCATATATCAGAGCCTAAATAATTTGGTGGCTGACCGGGAATCGAACCAGGAACCTCCTTTTGATGTACAACCAGGTGACTGCTGGTAATGCACAGGCAACTGCTCGTAAAATGTTATTACACAGTTTTTTATTCTGTTATTGGATGAAAAATATTTCGTTCATTTACCATCGAAATAATGATAATTCTTCCCATTCAATTCCAAGCACATAGTCGAAATATACAGTAATCGAGTATGAATGCAGTGCAAAACTGATGTATAAACATTAGAAGATTTATTGTTACATTTGGAATCTAATGTTTCAAACTTTGTTATATTAATTAACCTGACGATAATTTTCTCCGAATAAGATAAACCATAATCTACATTATTGAAATAAATGTATTCTACATGCAGTTAAGTGAAATATATACATCTCAAGTGTTCATCTCGCTGAACAGTCCAGCGTTTCAAGGTGCAAAAAAAATATTTTAAAATGTCCAGCATTTGCAATAATTGTGACAAATAATTGTAAATGTTAAAACAAATTAAATATATGCTAAAATTCTCTCTAATTGCTGAAACGTCCTCGGTAAATGACATATTACTTACCATATTTTTGAGCTATTAATATCTCATAATTAATATCAAATAATATGCAAGCATAATAATAAAAACTTAATCAATATGTTTTATGATAAAGCTGTCTTCACAAAAATTAGATACTGTTTGTACAATATTGGTATGCGTTCTAATGTCTATATTCTATTAGAAAAAAATAGTTCAATTTTTTAGTACGGCAAGCATTAGAAAAAAATACGAATTAGTTTTACTGCATAGTAGGTTACCGGATATATATAAAAATTCAAAGCATAAAAATGTAAAAATCGAATATACATGAATGATCAGCAAATACATAGGATTTGCCCAGCATTTTATTATAAGTGTCTTGAGATGTATGTGAAATAGCTACTGTGATCTAATGAGATATATACCTGTTGATCTATCTGCGAGGCAATCTGTCTTAATCACAATATTATTCAATGTTTTGTGATTTGACAATAAACTTATTATTCCTTATTTGCAAACTGACTACAAGAAAGCTTTATTTGCAAACTGACTTCAGGAAAGCTAAATTACAATCTTATAACACCTTTAATATTTCATATAAGGCAAAGAAAATGACTCTGTGGCGTACGATATATTACTCCTTCGCATCTAAAAATCCATAACCATAATATTATTTCCAAAATGTACAGTTTCTTGAAAGGAATAATTCATACCGAATTGAAATGAAAATATGCTACTTTGCACTCTGAGTGTATACCTATTTTTCAGATAATAAGGAGATATGAAAGCGAAATAATGAAACAGAGATAAAAAGGGGAAAACTAGATTCATAAATTATCCGCAAGCCATTCTTTACTTAAAGCTGTGTATCTTTCAGCTATTCTTTACAAAAAAAAACAGTAATGGGCGCTATTGTGGAGAGAAATACAATGAAAATATGATAAAATGGAAAGAAAAGCATTGTTATTTTTCGTTTCGTCATATTTTTGCTCACTACTTCATTAAAAACAAATAAAGAACACTTTTTTTTTCTTTCTCGGTATATATATAAAAATATTTGGTGTTGAGTAAAGTTTAATCTCCTTTTTTGTGTCGTTTTTCAGGGTAATTTTCCTTCGCTGTCAACCTTCTTGAAGGCATCTGAGAAGCAATAGCCTGACTACAAGAAGAAATGTGCCTGTTGGAACGTCACCCATAATTACAATACATCAAGTAAATACCTAAAAAGCGGAAAGACAGGAAAGTTGGATGAAACACGACAGTGATCCGTGGAAAGTTCGCGTTTTTTTACACTCTTAAAACAATAACAAAACTTTGTCAACGATGAGTTTTATATTTGCTTTGAAGTTTGACAGTTCGTTTTTTCTCTCTCTCTTTGTTGAGGGTGAAAATGAGCTTTTATAATCTAATCAAGCCATCACGAGTCTTCCTTTTAAATCCAGCCTTTCGACCTTCATGCTTTAAACTACTTTAATGTAATCTTCAAGTACTTTTGTGTAGAAGTGTGTTTCTTCAAGAATTCCTAAGTGTTTATTTGAAGAAAAGTCTCATTCAGAAACGAAATGAAGGTCGGAGTATTGTGTTATGTAATTCTCTACGACATACCGAACAGAAGTTGAAATGAAATTGACAGTTTGAAGTATTACTATGCAAATTCACTTTTTTAATTTGCAATCATAATGAGCTGAATATAATGAGCGATAATTATTCAAAATACTCCGAAGGTTAGAGGAGAAAGTTTTATTACTCTTCAATTAAATACGATTAAGACTCGGTGAATGTGAATTCGGTGAGTGAAATGGTCTTCTTTAAAGGAGGTAGTATATTTCATTTGATCTTTAATTAATGACGTAAGGAAATGATGGTCAGCCAGTAATTTGTTTTTCTCATCTCTGTCTGTATCTTCAACTAAAACTTACTTTCTAATTAGAATGTTTGATTGAAAGAGCAAACTCGAATACAGATTCATTGAGGATGCCTAACGCTGCTCAATTACGAACTCGAACTTGGGGAGATGTGGCGACGAATACGAAATTACCTCCGTTTGAGCCAAATCCAGGAACGACAGATCCTCCCTGGTTACCCAATTGGCCAACAAAAGCTTCCAATAGCATTGAGAAACATTTCACTACTTCGAATTATGATAGGAATTATGATGTCATGCAAAGTGTGACGTCAGATTTACCGTCAGAATACATGAAGAAAGCGTCCAGTTTTCAAGATGCTTCTTCGAGCCGTCACTTTCCAGCGGATGTTCTGAAAAATGAATCTAGTTGGTTAGATTCACTAGTCGTGCCTAACAACAGTGGTGATAATGTAGAATTTCGTGATTTAAATATCTCACCAAGAAACGTTGCAAATATAAGTTGGTTACAAGATGTCGGTTCGGCAATCAGCATAGACTTAATGAACGGGAGTTCGGACTATTTAAGTAATTCCATGGCAAACTGTACTTTTGTAAACGGGACTTGTTTAGACAGTTTCGATGGAAATTCAACAGTGAGTGGAGAAATAATACCAAAGAATTATTGGGCAGTATTATTAATACTATGTCCAGTGTTAACAGTTTTCGGGAACATTTTAGTAATATTAAGTGTATGTAGAGAACGAGCTTTGCAAACTGTAACAAACTATTTTATCGTTAGTTTGGCTGTGGCAGATCTTCTGGTAGCTTCAATGGTTATGCCTTTCGCCGTCTACGTTCTGGTAAGTGACAATATTTTTTCCATATTCTTGCATGTGCGGTTACATTTGTATTGTACAATGCTATGATGTTTTCAGATTTTCAGTTTCAAGATTTTCAGACTTAAAACTGAAGTGATATTACAATGTTCTATACTGTATACGGAAAACAATTATTCGTAAATCCTTTCTATACTTTTGATTTCGAATAGATGCATTTTTTTAAATTTAAATTTTTAGCATGCAGCAACACATTTCTTTTTACAAATAAGCAGTATACAGATGTTTGTTCCTTAAAGCACCTCGAAAAGAAGCCGGTAACGTAGTGAAGTAGGAGAAAATCACTTTATCACAAAATTTGTATAAAACACGTTGTACTGTCTTTGTACTTCATGTTGATTGAAAGTTTAATGAACAAAATGATATTTCAACAAATTTTTTGCAAGTTCTAATCAACACTATAGGTATCTTCGCCATTTCCCATATTTTGTAATAATACATGATGGGATACAAATGACGATGCTTTTTAATTAATTCTCAAAGAGATATTGTACGTATAAGCTTAAGACTACATCCTTACTGTACTGTATATTCGTCCGCCAGCTAATTACATTTGCATTGATTATCGACCTTTCTATATTCTCTGTTGCGAGTAAAATTTATTACAACTTCATAAAATTCAATTCAAGTTATTCTCACTATATAAATTAGGAAAACGGTGATAATTATTTACCTACAGAACTTACTGTACCTTTGTGAATACTTTTACAAACATATGTTGCCATGAACCCTAAAAATATATTATACGTTATTAATGATGTAATATACATAACATAACGTTTCAATGTAACTCGCTGCCATTGTAATTTAAATTGGCAATAAAATAACAATAAGTTGCTCTTTATCATTTTGTAGCTAATACGTTTCAAATCCACAATGAAAATACAGAATATTGTCAATATTTCAGCCAAGACCCTTAGCTTTTATCAAGACAAAAATACATTTACAAATAAATATACAGTAGTTGAAAGGAAAAAATAAAGAAAATAAAAATAAAGAAATGATATCTCTTATTAAACATTTTTCGCTACATTTTTTCACAGAATTACAATGTTTGCTGACGAAATAAAATGATTTGCGATTCATTGCATTTTTGTTAGTTTACTTGTTTATAATACTTGTGCACATAACTGATTGCGTCTTACTGTCTATAAGGTAAGTGTAAAAGATAACACAATTATGCAGATATTATCAGTGTTATATTAATCTCGTCATCAAATGGCTGTACATTTAATATTCAAATAGCACACATTTTTTTTCGCATCAAGTATAATATAAACGTTGGCACATGTATTCTTAAACATAAATAGTTAAGGAATTTCATAAATATCTAGACAGCATAAACAATAGAATGGGAAAACAAAAAAAAAAAAAAGTAAATTCGAATAGTAAACCACCTCCCGCAAAGATATATCCTTGCTAAAATATTCATTATCATATTGTAATGTGAATATTCTGTCTCTTTCTTTTATATATTCTAAGGTACTTCCTGCTGTAGTGGGAAACATTCTGTTTCATTTATTATTATTATTATTCTATTTACCTATATCACGTGTTTAACGTTTTTTTTTGTTTTTCAGTTTGAGTAGCGACTCTATACTGTATTTCATTATTTCTATGGAATTAGTGGGATAATTATGAATAGTGATTATCATTCTTATTGTGCCATACGTTAAGAATTACAAAAGTCTGATGTGCAGTTATAGGCCTGCAGATTTGTGTCCAGCAGTTTTTGTTATTATATGTCATACTCAACTATTAAACGTGTATTTTTTTTTTCCTCGGGAGATCCAGTTTTCCCATACACATATCCCGTTTCACTTTCTTTGTTCTCTATTGTACTGGCGTTCTCAAAGGACCTTTAATATGTGCTGGAAAACGGGAAATAATGGGCATTCCTTTACGAAATTGAAATGACATCATTGACATCTCTATGACATTTCCTCTTAAAATTTATCACCAGCAGCAAAAACATTTTGAGAAGAGAAACAGGGCCGAACGTAAAATGCGAATCAATGTTACTGAAAAAGTGTGACAATACTTATTCTTTAGAAATTAACTCCTCACTCATAATTCACAAATTTATAACCATTCTATTCTTTATCAGAGTAATTGTCTTGAATCTACTTCTCTTTCAGTGATGTTTTCTAGGCAGGGGTTAGAAAGAAATTTTGAAAATAAAAGTTACTGGATATGGTATCACAAATATCACCCAATACAGTGAACGTCACAAAAAATGTGTACAGATTTTTGAAACTCCCTCATTTAATTAGCTCCATCTGTAGCTTACAATACATCAGATTCTCGTAAAATTTATTTTCAATGCAGAATACCTAAAAGTGGATTTCCTTCTCGTTTGTTCTGATTGCTTCTTGACTATATAAATAATAAATTTCTACTATTTATTCTAAATCCGGGCAGCAAATAAATATTTATTTTAGCTAAGTAGAGTAAAAATATTCTAGTTTACAGAAGTAAATAAATCATGTGAAGTTAATGTTTCTTACCAACCACAAGATAGAGTGTTGTTTCTCTTAGTAAATATGTATAGTAGAAAGAGTAGTGAAGCGCATGAAGACCATGGATTAATAAATTGGAAGGAAGAGTAGCCTGCTGGAGTGCTATATGAACTTACCCAAGAGAAGATAAAATTTGGAAATTCAAATTACTTGATTCAGTACATCAGGCGTGATTCTTTTTTCGGTAAACATCTGAAGGTAACATTGCAGATTTGTAAAGAATTATGTGAAAGAAAATTACGCGAAATTATTGCGTTTTGCATGTACTAAATCACCATTTTAGGCACTTTTTGCATTTTGCAAGAAAAAAAATCACCTATTTTCCGCAATTTTTTACATTTTTCATTAAAAATTGTTACATTTTGTAAGTTTTTTTTCCTTTTTTAACGGAAATTTAGCTATATTTTAAAAGACTTTTCACCTTTTTTCTTTATTTTTTCTTTCTTAATATTCTTTTTTTTTCTCTCAAAAGTCAAACCTCAGGGGGTGGCCATGCCACCCAAATGACGCCTCTGAATACATTGATATTATTTTGTAGATACTTTTGAAATACTTATCAGTAGCAACAGCGCTAAAAATTGGTTCTAATTCGGTACCACAACGTTATCAGGTATAAATACCTAGTTCTTTGATACCCAAAAAGTTATACGATATAAATTGAACTATTAAATCTCCAGGGAACTTGCAATAAAAGAAGAAGTCGTTTCACGTACTTTAAGTACTTAATTTCTTCATATTCCTATCTTTTTTTATAGAGTATATATATATTTTCCAAAATTTTTAGTTTAACATGGCTTTACTGCCTCAGAAATCGTCTAAAATAAGGGACTAAGATTTCAAAATTGAATCTTCATAAGATTTATTGAAATAACATCATGATCCTTCACTTTACTTATTTTTATTTACCCTTATTGTTACTTCTAGTTGATATTATAATTTTACTCAATCGCATATAAAAATTATGATTTGTTGTCTGTATTATGGTATAGATATTGAATTTATAAGAGGTTTTAAATTCATTGGTATAAATATGACATTTGAAATATAGTCCTTCCAAAATCTTACGGACTCAAACTGGTTATGTCTTCAAGCTATTTTGACGGGTAAACCCATTGTTGA
>JAQIWE010004469.1:0-10750 GCA_034698565.1 Campodea plusiochaeta | reverse complement strand
GTCATGTATTAAAGTGTAGATAAGTGGAACTAACTTTATAGCCTAAATTTTATAATGTTTAGCAAAAATGGATCTTTTAATATATTTTCTCTAAATTTTCTTCGCTCGAGTCAACTATGGCGACTTTTCGCGAACGATATTCGACGAGCCTCTATTTTTGCTTCCCCAGAAGCTTTCTCTGGAATTACCTATGGAAATAAAGGATTTCTAAGTTTGATCTCGCTCCCCCTTCCAAAAAGGAGTTCCGGCGTCCCTGCTAAAGATCAACGATTCTTAATAGTTAATACCAAATGTGAATGTGATTGTTATTACAAGGTTCTCATGTCAATGATAAAGCAGAAATTTCGAAGTTTAATAGCTCTGTTTTACAAATAAGTATATCTTAGTCCTATAATATCTCTATCTCTGGATAATGAGACAGCTAGAAATCACAATTCCATTCTCCATTAGACAATGTTCAGTCAGAGTACATAAGTTCCATAATATTTCAACTGGATTTACATGAAAGTTTTTTTTTTTTTTTTAAATGCACATACTTGACACTTTTATAAAAACAGATTTGAGATATTTAGTTTCCAAAAACTGAAAACCAGTATAGCGCCATCAAGCACTCTAATAACGATTGTAACGACAGCGTTGAAAAAATACACCAATTTGTTCATATAATCCACAGTTATAAATTATAATTATGAAGCTATAGACTTGAAACGTCTGTGTATTGCATAATTATAAAAAAAATCATTCTTAACAAATGCAGCTGTGTCGACCTGAATGGTTTCAAATTTGAATTAATGAAATTGCAAATGTGAATGAAAAAAAAAAATGAATGAATGAAATTGCATATAAAAATGAATGAATGAAATTGCATATAATTCAAATGTGAATGAATGAAATTGCATATATATATGCAGGAAAATATTGAACATCAGAACTGATACAGGGTCTATTTGAAAATAAAACAAAATCTAATTCCTGTTATAATAGAATCTTTAATTCGTATTTTAATTTCGTCAATGAAACCTTATTTGAACTTTTCAACTTGGGCAATAAAAGCAACAATATCATCAGACAATAATTTAGGTTGTTCGAAAGCTGCAAAATGTCCCCCTTTGGGCATCCTTGTATAACGGATCATATTACGATATTTATCCTTAAGTAAAACTTCAGGCTGAACAGCTAATTCATCAGGGAAAGCACTGCAGGCAGTTGGTACTTCCACAGTAACAGCGTCGTAATTATTGTTCAAATATTTGGCCGAGAATGCTTCACTGTAAAGACGGACTGAAGTTGTAATTGATCCTGTTACCCAGTACATCATAACATTGTCAAGAAGCTCATCCATTGTATAAGGTCCTGAGAAAGTAAGAAATAAAATTCATAGGCGAAACTACAGGATGGGCAGAGGGGACAGCTGCCCACCCATAAGGTTTCGAAAAGGAGAAAAAGTTAAAGAAATTCAGAAAAATAAATCTAAAACAATAAAAATTGGAAAATGAGGTCAAATTTTTTGCAAAATATCAGTAAAAATGGTTTAAAATAGGGAGTTTTTACCATAAATTTACAAAATTTTCTACGCTCGCTCCAACCATGGTGGCGCTTCGCGGACGGTCTCCGATGGCGTCATCTTTAAAGGTACTTTTTCCCCTCCATTAGAAATGGTCTGGTTCCGCCTATGATGTATTAGTATTTATGCAGTGAATATTTTCAAAATATATAAACATATATTATAAAATCCGATTTGTTTTCGTTATTATGTGATGAAAAGAAAATTCATACTGCTTTTATTAGTATTTTATTTATATCAGCACCATTCTAAGAAATTCCGTGTCTGAAGTAACATCACCAGGGAAAAATTGAGCAATAATGATACAAAATTAATATTATGAAATGGAATTAATTATCGAGCAAAAATGAGCAATTGCGTATCATATTACGGATATTCAATATAGCTGTAGACTTTTAATTAATGATATAATTATTGTAACATGTAAATAATCGTTGATATAATTTACAGAATATGCTCTATTACAGCAAGACGAAATATGAAAAAGATTTCTAATAGAGTACTTTGAAGTTTGAACACATTATTTGTTATTATATCCAGCATACGAAGTATATGTAAATTCCTCCCTGACCTTCTCACTGTGTAAGTGTGTATACATTATAATCTGCATCATGCAATAGCATTCCAAACATGCACTTTAAATATTCTTACGTAAGTGCATCGGAATACTTCAATGAGTAACTGCTTCTGATGTTTTACACCCACATAATATGCAGGCTTCACTTTTGCTTTATTGAATATTTAAAAATCTATTACTTTTTAATTGTTCTAGTACCAAATATTTGAAAGCATTTTGATCATTACTACCTCAGTTGGCCAATATGTTTAGAGGCGGTGGTAGGATTTCTCATAGTTTGAAAAAGAGCAGAAACGTGAAATTTAAATAAATATGTGATTTTATATGCTTGCATGAGTTAATAACCCATTAATGTAGTTAACTGTTTTTTTAGAACTTAACTTATATTCAAAATCAGTTAATTTATATATATCTAGCAAATTGCAGTAATATACATAAAGATCGTTGTTTATTGGTAATGACAAGACTGATGACCCTATTCCAGATTCCTCGACAGCATAATTTTGAAATAATAAGAGAAGGATCACATGCCAGCATTTCTCTTTTCATTTTCATACTGCTATTTGAATACTATATGTAATTTAAAATAAATTTACCGAAAACTTTATGTTTCTGTAGAATTCTTAGAAGGAAGATATCAGAAGTGAATTACGAGCACGAAAGTAATCTAAGAAACCTGCATATTCTCAGAAATGGAATAAACTTCCAAGAATCAAGTACAGTACACTACAATGTTTTATTCGTAACTTTATTCCACTTCATAATAAGCCCAAAATAACTAAGACATCTGATCTTTGCATACTTCATTTCTTGAATGGTCACCTTGCACTTGCCCTTGCCATAATTATTATTGGCTCACTTACCAGAGTTTATCAGTTCAAGTGGATTTGTAGTAGCACATTCCAGAGTTGAAGAACCATCACATTTCATTCACTCTTTGTATAATAATACTTCTGCTTCATTTCGGTGATAAATACAATGACAGAACAATAATGGATACTAATTTTAGATATACTACTGCATTAAGAAAGTAGAAGCCGAGTAGAAGCACACGTTATAGTCCTTCCAAAATCTTACGGACTCAAACTGGTTATGTCTTCAAACTATTTTGACGGGTAAACCCATTGTTGACCACTTGTTTGGGTAGTTCAAATTGTGTATTTTCAATACAATTCGCAGGTTGGTCAAAGAAAACAAATAAGTCAACAAAGCATTATCAATTGTTGGAATGTCAGAGACACCCTTGATGGGTTAATCGATTTGAGTCCGTAAGATTTTGGAAGCACTATACAGTGCAGATATTTTTGGGTTTATCGTGCTCGATGTACGGTAGTAACAGTACTTTCACTTTTTGTTTAGCAGTGGCAGTACTAAAGCTCGTGAAATAGGTTGTTCAGCACTTTGTCAACCCTTCACAGAGCAAGGGCTCACACAGTTGAGCAATGAAAGTGATAGGAATTAAACGTTAATAATGGTTCTAACCTAAAAATGAAGTATTTGATAAACCACATCAGATCCTGTTATTCAGCATTCAATAGAAACCAAGACTTAGCACCAGCTGCACTTTAGCAATATTTTCAGTTCAGTTAAATTAAGTAAAATTACATAATTAATTGTTAACTGAATTTTTAATCAAATATGTTAATTTTAAAAAAACTAGTACTTCGGAAGATCATAACTAAATAAAGTAAACACTTTATTTGCTGCTTAATAACACACAAGTACATTATATCACTACAAATTTTAATAATTCACACATACATTTTTTCTTCAATACTCTTTCATGCAAATCAATTTAAATGTGACCCTCCACCTTTCCGCCCCCCACCCGTGAAAAGGTTAAACCAACGCCCCACAAAACCTGTTCAACATCCTCATACAATATTCTTTATTTAGTTATTCGACGACAATAACATCATGGTAATAGTAGAGAGAGAACAGCTTCTGGGGGACTAACCGATTCAATTTATATTTATGCAATAAAATGAATAGGTGGTGGATGATCGGAGCATACAAAGTTTGAGTTCATTTCCGTTATTATTAAGTCAGTTGTTGAAATGCTAATGGCTTATTTTCTGTTTTTAGTAATGTAGGTTAATACAATTGATTTGCATTACTAAACAGTATGTATGATGAAACGAAAATAAATGTGCTGAAAATTAATTATATTAACTTGACAATTGATGGTGTAGTCAGTTACTTAGATGCTGATCTGGACAATCCTGACAGGTAAAGGGGGGAGACAAAAACAAGTTCAGTACTTTACCATTCAAGAAGAAAATATAGTCAAATGTTCAGTACAAATATGATAACTTTCCATGTCTGTTTATATTGCACTTCCTCCTAATAGTTTTCAGACTTTACTACTTCGTGCTGTTTTTTTTAAACCCATATACAAATACCGAACGTTTATGGTTTCGGTTTATAGCAATGAAGAAACTCAGGATAAATTCTACCTCAAATAACCTCCTCCTCATTTGTTTGACATCAATAACAACATCTATAAACAAAAACTCACAGACAATAACAATCAATACTTCATAAAATCAATGTGTTTTCCTATTTCCACCACACTTTGATCAGAACTGTTAATGACATTGACTATAAAGTATACATGAAATTTCATCAGATGAGTCTATTTTAGCTATTTTCCCTTCCACATTTGTTTCCTGATTAAAACTGCATGATTGTACATTCCATGGGGTGATTCTGAATGTGTTAGTTGACAACACTCTCTGCTCAGGATGACTTTTTTTTTTCATGTGAAAATCGTGTAATCAACAGCACACTTTTCCCGTACCGTGTTATCTGCATTTTTAGGGAAAAATGCCATTTTACGAATGTGCAGTTTTAAGGGATGTATTGCTGCAATGGGAAAAAATATCTTGCTTAATATTATATCAAATGATTTTTTTTTCTGGTTTTGTTAGAGCAGGATAACCGGTTAAAGATGATTAACAATGCGCTTAGTTAGGTCAGTTCAAGTCAGGATAGATATAAACTTTTGAATGTACACGATGACTAATATACGCTATAATATAGCAAGTTCTGATTTTGTTTTAGTTGTATATTCTTAGGAGTAATATTTATATTATAATTGTATCTGAAAGTTTTCTTTTTAATTATTGGGAAGCAGTTGGCTTCCTTTTCTCTTTCTAAACTCTGCGATATTATGATTTTTGAGATAAAGTAATTTCTCTTTAAAGGAGTACCTCGAGACAGTGGGAGGTGTCCAGTTTCCAGTACAATTTCGAGGGTTCATCCTATAAATTTGGTGCCTTAATGAATAAGATGAACCCTCGATATTGTACAGAAAACTGGTCACCTCCCGCTGGGCCGGTGCACTACTTTAAGACTAGCTAATAAATTGTGAACAAACATATTTCACAAGATATTACTTCTGATTATTAAGGACAGAATATTTAGTAACCTGTCTGCTCTGGTTATGTTTATGTTCAAGTATATACTGACAATACTGTAACAGTAATACTTTATGCTATTTTTCATTAACTCGGAATTAATGTTTTCACATAAATCCCTGAACCTGGCATTAGCAGCAACATCCAAACAGTTTAATGTCCAACCAACCATACGATTTACAGTAATACCAATTAATAAACCATATAACCTCAATTCTATAAATATCGTACACTGCAATACTGTAAATGTATATCCTTTGTTTATTTTTCTCGTTTCTATTATCGTTTCCACATACAGTAAAAACAACTTTCAATTACTCTTCTCAGTACAGCTTATCCCTACTAACATTTCTACTCAAGAAATCTGATATTTTATTAATATTTCTATCACGTTTATATTGAAAGTCACATCATTAGTGGTATATAGAAAATAGATATTCTTTGAACAAGACTAGAAGATAGTATAAAGTTACATCCCAATTAGGAGATCAATCTAAAGTATAAGAAGAAAAAGAGATAAGAGACTAAATGAAGATGCTTCTTACTCTTATTGGAACTCTGGAGGATAAAGCACAAAGTATTTTTTGATTCACTCATGTCAAAGATTATTTCCTCTGGATAAAGCGCTTTTTTATTTCAACGTATAAAGAGAACTTTTTCTTAGAAATTCTGAAATTCGATGAACTGTAACTAACTGTTCATTTCTTTTCCATTACGATTATATATCTTTTTATTATATTGTTCGCAGAAAATGCAGAAATGCAATTTTTCATTCTATATTATCATTTTCTATTTTATCCCGTTTTTGTACTGTCTACTGTGACAAACGGAGTAATAGAGAATTCATGTGTTCAAATGGATCGTATACTGTATACAGTGTATAAAAATAGAAACTCCATGTGATCAGAGCATATATTATATATTTGGTCTAATTGTGACTTCTTACAAGATTTTTTCCATAATATCAATAATGCATGGATTGTTTTACTGTAACTATATTAGCAATGTGATTTTTGTACAAATTGAGCAATATAGTCATAAATCATAAAAATAGTGCAGTGTAATGATCCGTTCCAATATTGTAAAAAGGTTTTCAATTAAAAAAAAATATAAGAAGAAGGCATCAGTGTCTTAGAAATTCAATATTTTGAACTTCATGAGATTTTTTTCTTATTTTATTCTACACCAAATTCTTGGGCATTCCCTAATATCATTTTTATTGTATTTTCTTATAGCGACAGTTTTGGTTAACTACAAAAACAAGTATTTTTTTGGTAATTCTCTGTACATCCATAATAATTATATAATTATTTTACTAATATCAGAATATATTTTGGTTCACACAATAATACACATTATGTTTCCTTGACGTACTTGCATATTTTAACGGTTTAACTATTGTATTTCTATTTCATATACGTATAATTTAAAAATACAAATCAAATATGACGAAGATAACTAACTAAATTATGCTATAGTTTTTTTGTAAATTATATGCATAGTAGTGACTTCTCCATTTTATATAATTCGCTTGAATTGGAATTTGTAGACTATAAAACGCACCACCCACCACTACCATTTTCCCGGTGAACCAAATCATGGAAAGTAAAAGTTGGCCTAGAATCCTAGCAGAAATTGAAAATCTCTCAGTTTGTATATTTCTTTCTAAATAGAAGAGCAAATCTAAATGATTTCCTAGAGAACTTTTAGTGAAAGGTCTTTTTCCTTCAAATGAAGACTTGGAAGTCAGCGGAAGGAAATGAGCGCTCTTCAAATCCTACCAACTTTTTCCATTTTCCTTTTAGGTTACAATAGAAACATACTATCGATTTAGGAACCTACCATTCCATATTACAGTCATTTCTTATTACAATCTTAAATTACTTTTTGACTTATTCGATTTGTTGTGTAATGGGAGTTATTTTTAAATAGGTGAATAAAGATTAATCTTGAGTTTACTGTTATTTAAAAGGAGTAAAAAAAATCTCGTAACATAGAGGTACAATAGATTTGATGTTAGTTAAATTTCTTGATAGTATTTTGCTTATATTCTTTCAATGCTAAGTATAAACGATTACAATAAATTACTTACTCATTCAATATTAGTAGTAACTATCATCTCAAAAGTTAGCTACGATGTGTTCAGAGCTGGTAATTAATATTTTAAACAGGTATTTTTTCCCAGCGGGATGCCATCTTTTCCAACACACATATCCCGTTTTACTTTCTTTGTTCTCTATTGTACTAGCTTTCCCTACAGACCGATAAGCCGTGTTGGAAAAGATGACTTCCCGCAGGAAAAAAATACCCCATTAATAATACTCTAATAAATGAATTAAAATGCATGCAGAGCTTCTTTTATTGTGCACAAATATAACTGTACTGAAATACAAATGATATTGAAACAAACTATTGGAAGTTGGGTTTCACGTCCTACTGTATCTTTCTTGTCGTATCTTCAAATGATGGGTGCTTCAAGTTTCATTAATATTACTCGTCAATTATAAACTCGACAATTTCTTACTATGATGGTGGAAAAGTATTCCATAACATAGATTTACTATAAAAATTCCACAAAAATTACCATCTTAGTGACTTTTTGGGTTGTCGCGCATGCAGTCTTCCTTATAATATCTCTTCCCACTCAGTGTCAAACATTTATACTAATGTTTTGTTTCAAGTAATCTTTTGTTCATCACGTGATCTGATCATATACATCCTTGGGTATAATATGGAGCATAAAAATTACACTAATTCTCTTTCAGTGTCATTGAAACCATTAAAGGCCACATAAAAAACAAGTTTTTACTTCTAAATTCTTTTAAATGTACCGTATTCCCATATAAGGTTAGACCACATTTGAAGAACAAGAAAGTACTTTAGAACATTGTAATTTCTAAAAAAAAAGTGTTTGAAATTCCCTTATTTGGCTTGCTGACCAGCACTGGCAAATTAACAATTGATTGATTTTCATTACTTTTCTAATTTAACGTGAGTCTAAATATCTCTTTTTACAAATATGGGTACAGAGTAATAAAATAGTTTCCGAAAGATTTTACATCTACAAATTTCTGATGATTTTTTTTGTAAGATAAGGTGTGTGAGCATAATTAGAAGAGTTGAACGGTAATGGTTGTAATTTATTGGCATGTAGTTATTAACCTGTTTTGCTGCATCATTGTAGTTATATTTTCTGGTTGAAATTAGAAAGAAGTAGATTTAAAGATAAGGAAAATGAATATTTTAACTTCTTTCCGTCTAGTTTCGTTATTCTACTTGTTGTTATCAATGTCATATTGTGTTACCACGAGAGATTTCGTTCAAAAAAAGCACCATATAACTTCATTCTTTTCCTTACAGACTTTTAATTTTAAACATGGAAGTGTACCGAATATATTCCAACAAGTAATACTCAAATTTCTATGAAATAAGAATAACATAAATATTCAAGCTGCTGGTAGGATTCTTCCGGAGGCTTAAACTCTTTTTTCTTCCTAATTTATTTATTATGTAAATTTTTTGTTTTTATATTAATTTCGTACTTATTAACAAATGTTGCACTTAACTACTATTTATCAATAGCAATTTTCGATGCAGTATATTGATATACTAGAGGGGATTTTTATTAATTCTGCTAAAAATAAAGAAGTTAATACATCTAATGATGCTTTAAAACAAACATTTTTGTATACCGTATTTTATTATAATTGATGCAATTTTTCATGTTCTGTTTCATATCCTGTTGAACAATGAAATGATAAAAATATATCTGAAATCACTATTGCAATGCTATAAAGCAGAATAATTACAAAATCAACATTTGATTTTGTTGTTATACATCTGAGCGACATGGATTCAATGATATTCAAATTTGGTTGTGTTACGATTGGTAAATCCATAAATGTAACTTTTTCAGCGAAGATCCTTCACTTTTATCAAGACAGTATAACATTTACAATAGTTGACATTGAAATATGAACATTAAATACATAGTTTGCTAATTAAACACGTCCAGTTTTTCAAATTGTAGGAACCATATTTGGATTTACCAATCGTAACACAACCAAATTTGAATTTGATTTTGTTATTCTTCTTTAATCTAATTATTTCCTTTCATATATATAAGTCATCTGATGTCCAAGATGGGTTATTTCAACTAAAAATTGTTACATAAAAACAAGAAGCACCTGTAATACATTCAATTCAGCCCTCCCAAACCCACAAATATAATGAACGAGCTTTGTAACAGAACTGTATACCTCTATATATAACTCCGCTTGTACGATTTCATTAAAAAAATATTTTTCTGCTTTGAACCGACCTGACGAATAGTTTGAAAAGCATGTTTTCATTCGGTCTTTATATACTGTACCTCAACCTCAATAAATAGCTATCTGAAAAGAGTAAATGAATTTTGTGTAAATTTAACAGCTTCTTTTATATCACAACAAGCGTTAACAAACGGCAAGTATGCGTTAAATTATATTAATTTGAAAAACCAACATTTCACTTCAAAACACTCATATACTACCCTTGTAGTTTCCGCCATATTTAACAAAATTAACAACATTGAAAAAACAATTTATTGAAAACTCAGAGCAGTATGGTTTGAACATTTTCAATTACTCTAGTGGTAGAATAAACTCCTATTTTCCTCCCTTCTTTAATTCCATATTTCCCTATAAATAAAGCCATGTCATACTATTAAAAATGGGAACTTGACAAGGTGTGTACTTGTTCACAATACAACTTGACATCATAATACAAGCAGAGAGAAATATTCGTAATTAATTGTGCAGAATGCCATATAATAAGCACTCTTCATTGTCCCTATAGTACAGCACCTTTTGTTTTCAGAGACAATATGAATTCAGCACTTCTTTACTTCACTTCTGTATGGATAGGATAGGAGTGAATAGAAAGAAAAAGCCTTTTTCTTTACCCCATTCAAAATTTGTTGAAATGATTCAAGTTTTTGTTAGTTGAAAGGACTTCTGGAGATGTTTAAATCAGTTGTGTTTGCTAAAGATTCGTTCATGGTGGAATTGTTTTCATTCGGTTCATTTCATTGCTATTGTTTACAGAATTACAGAGTAATGTCATGTAAATAAAGAAAAAGAAATGTTCGTTTTATACTTAAAATTCATCTAGTTTTGGATTTTAATTCTATAGTAATTGTACACAGTATAT
>JAQIWE010004468.1:0-10751 GCA_034698565.1 Campodea plusiochaeta | reverse complement strand
AAGGGGGGATAGGGAATGTGCTTCTCATAAAAATGTCATGCAATACAGTAAATCATTTAAATAATATACAGACAAATTGAACACATTAATGTGATAAATGTGCAGTAAACTATGGAAATTTATGTGTTCTCTTCTGCTTAAATGTCACATGATTACACTGCAATGACGTCACAGCTATAGAGTATGTAGACCTTCCAGAATTGTTAATTTCGACTGTTCGTTCACGACAATTTTAGGTTGAGCGTCAGAAATTTGTATAAAAATATTTTTGTCCTATAAAACCAAGAAAAATAATGAAACTCTTAAGAAAGCTATAGCGAAGGAGGATAATATACAATATTAAGAAAATGATTTGACCCCTTGCGGTCGATACAACAAAGAAAGGACAGATACCATTCCCATATTTAATATTCTTTTTTCTTCGTCTTTGATAGTTTAATCGACCGTTAGGGGTTAAACCCATTTTAATACTATTTGGGGGTACTATTGGACCTAGGAACCGTACCACACCCTCATCCCCATCTACTTTTGATCTTTTCACATCTTCTCTGATGCTGACTTCCTCTTAATTCTGCTGGCAGGCATACAAATGCTTCTCGTTTTCCCCTATAATGTCAAAATGTTTAGCAGAGCCATCTGCTTCTCGCACGCAGAACTACTCACTTCAGGATGAGTATTATTATTATTATTATTGGTTGATACGACAACTTTGCTGCAGGAGTACATTAGAACTACAGTAGCGACATATTTACTCTGATGCGGTGGGTGTGTGTAATTATAAATGAAGGAAATTTGGGGTTGAATAACTTTGGTATATTTAACAAGTGGAATTAATAAGTGAAAGTTCAAATTTAACTGAATTGAAACTTGTTATTAGCATTTAATTTTCTAATTATTTTAAACATTAATATCATTGTAAATGAAAAAAAAAATACAAACTCCTTATAGTCCTTACCATTTCTTCACTTTTTAAAAACATGAAGATAATATTCAGTGAAGACAAAAGAGAACAATATACAATGTTAATATTGAGATGGTTTTGACTCATCTTAGCGATCTGTAGAACAATAAAAGATTCAAAGAAGATTCCCAGGTTTGTCCAATATTTTTTTTACGATTTTTTATTGTTGTATCGGTAACCGCTAGGGGTTAAACCATCTTACTTAAGTTTCATTCTTGAATGCACAAAAGAGTCATATTTAACCTGATTTTTCTTTGACGTGAAAGAAATCTCCCTGCGACCCTGGTGGCATCTTGCTGAAATTGATTTGTTGGAGAGTTTCTCACTGTACGTGCTAAGGGTGGTATATTTCACAACAATATATTACAACAAAGGAAGTTTAACAATGCGTTTCAAGTAACAATGCATGCTATAGTGCTACAACTATATGTTGCTATGTAATGCTTCAGGGGTTTTAGAGTTCTATGCTTTCAAAGTGCTTGAGAAATGAAATTAAACATTAGAGTTGCCCTATGTTTATTAAAATCATAATAATGTGAAAAAATCTTCCGGGCAGCACTAGAAATTTACGTATTTGATAACTGACTTGTGTATTTTAAAAGCATAGATTTGAATACGTTTAATGTTATTGTGCATTTTTTGCAAATAATTATTTTATTATATCAGACACCTTCAGGAACTGTTGGAAAAATCTTTGGAATAAAAAAATATTGCAATTTGCGATATTAGAAATTATGTTTAATCCAAAATTATATTTGTTATTAAGCTCCTGTCAATTGTTAAATTATAATTATAGCATTACACAAACTGAACCTTTTGTCTCTGTCTACAGTTGGCCATTTTGTTTATTAAACGGGGGATTTTTCACAAATAAATTTGAATATTATCATAACGAATGCAACGGAAAATAAAAATAATGATTTGCAACTTTTTTTTGTAAGTAATACAAATTTCAAATTTCGGCCTCTCTGAATTTTAATTTTAGGTGGAGGGCTCTTAAAACGAAATATCTTTAATTTTTTGAAATATTTAGATATTTTTAAAGAATAAACAGAAAGCATATAAAAGACGGTTATTATCATATGCGTTTGCAAATACACATTTAAATATTAGTTGCTCTTGAAACTACAGAGTATCACTTTAACCCTAACAAGCGGTAGTATCAAACACTGCAGTAATATTGCTACTTCTTATATTGCCTCTTGACGAAAAAACCTCTATAGTACATTCAACTCCCGCTAGAGTCCAATATATATCTTCCTAGGAGGAGTGACAAGTCTCGTTATTACTGACAGTTCGGTATTTGCAATAGAATCAAATTCGACACATTGACGATAGCAATTCGAAACGATACCAGTAGAACGACGAACGATATCGATACACTGTCCAACAGTACAAAAGGAAATTTCGGAAAGAGAAATTAATGGTTCTTTTTAGAGGGATGATAGGACTAATAGATATTTTGGTGGGGTTTTGTATATCGATAAGTGAATGCATTACAATTCAATTTTTTAAAATAAGAAATCAGAAGTCGTTTTAGTTGTCCAGACTTAAATTTTGTTTTTAAAACTTTGTGACTTTTGAAAACGATATCGATTTAGAGGAGTCAAAGGGGGACAATATACAAAGGTATAATATTACATCTGTTTGTTGTCCGGCGGAGTTCAATTCCAACATATGCTCAAAGTTTCGTTCATCTTTTACATCAGTTGTATACCGACCGCTAGGTGGTAAACGTTTCACCATTATTTATCGAAGTAATAAAAAAAAACTCATAATCTACATTAGAAAAATCCTTAAAAAGACTAATTTTTGTTATTTTTCTATATAGCAGGAAACTTTAAGATAACAAATTATTAATAAAAATTTATTGTAATTTTTTATTTCAA
The DNA here is from genome assembly GCA_034698565.1 of Campodea plusiochaeta. Lineage (NCBI taxonomy): Eukaryota > Metazoa > Arthropoda > Diplura > Rhabdura > Campodeidae > Campodea > Campodea plusiochaeta. The sequence goes on along the minus strand of JAQIWE010004468.1, from coordinate 7,901 downwards.
TACCAGTTTATGAACATTCCATCAGCAGTTTATATAAAATTATAAACATTTATATATTCCAACATGAAATCATATTTTTAAACGTTTCATTATTATTATGCTATTGAAACATATCTTTATTATTACACAAAAAGTAAAATATTTATTTAATGCTTTGCAATGCTTCATAGAAACAATTATTGCTTTTCTGTATATGCAGAAACTATAACATCAGCAGTATCATAATAATGAAAATTACTTTCTGTAATATATGCTACAACATACTGTAACATACTATTGATATCAATTTCATATATGAATTCGTAATATTGTTTCACATATAAATGTGTTTATAATAGCATTGGATATTGCTATGCTGCATTTACATTATGCTATTCTAATGATCGTAGCAAAGATATCGATCAGAACTAGATACTGGGTTTGAATTATATATGTTGGCGAATTCATACTTTTAATGAATAGCGATTTTTATTACTACGATTTAAAAAAATTAAAGCTGCATAATTATTTTGTTTCATAAATGACCAATAATCGTATATCATTTGAAAGATTGAATAGTAATGAATCATGAATTTTCATTCAGGAAAATGTTTTCAATATTAAGAACGGGAGAAAATCTTTCTAAGAACAGGATATTTATTGTTCCCTTTGATGATTTTGAAAACGAAGAAATCATAACAACTATATATATATAATTGCTAATAAAGGGGGTATATCATTCTTTATATAAAACTTTTCGTTTATATTGAAAACAGAAAGCTCATGAATCGAGTCATGAATTCAGAGAAAGCATCAGTGGATTTGAAAAGCAAAAGATTCTTTGAAATGCAGATGAAATGTTTATTTTTACTTTTTTATGGATGGTTCTCTTTTCTAATTAATATTCCATACAACATTAAAGCATTAAAAGTCAGCACTACCACAAAGCATAAATTGAAATTCAACCTCACAGTAACATGGTTTATGAATATTATATGGTTTATGAATAATTTTTAGAAAATGTTGATTTTTTTTATTAACAACCAAATAATATTTGATTTGAATTTTAAAGATCAAGTGACAGGCTTATTTGTGTCTGTATTGTGTATTACCTTAAAGTTATTGTCAATATAAGTTCGCACAATGATTTTTTAGTAATTTTAATTGATTTTAACGGGGAGAAAAACACTTCGTCAAAAAAAAAAAAAAAAAAAAAAAAAAAAAAAAAAGGCTGGAAAGGTGTGACGTCACATCTCTCCGAGAGATTTAGTAAGAAATCTGAGTATAATCGTCAACATCAGGTAGTCTGAAGTTTGTTTTTTATTTATTTCATGAACATTAATGCTTCAGTGTAACATAATAATGCATTCACTCATTTTCATTGATTATATCCGAAAGCTCAAATTAAAATAGAGGTGTGACATCATTTCAACGAAAACTTACCTTCCTGTAGCTGCAGTTCTACGAGAAAAATGTTATATTGGGGTTGGTTATGTATTGAAGATTATGTTAATAGTAAAATGCCACAAAACATGGTTTAGCCTGATGTCACTTGATCTTTAATATTCTCTAGTAAATATTTTAAGATTTGAACCTATATAGTTTTCGAAGCATACTTATTTCACGTTTTAATTTTGATAATAAAACCTTTTTATATAGAGAGTGCAGTTTGAAACTTTACATTTTGAGTATAATATAAAGTGCTATATTATATTCCAGACATTCTGTAAACCACTTTAACGTGTTTGAAACTGTAACCACAGCAACTGAAAAGTTGGAAGTTGTACAATATTTCACTTTATAACTTTCAGTTTCAGTGTAACTTTACAGCAGTATGCCTGTAGCAGAATATTGTATTGCATCAGAATATAGAATTTAAACACTCTTAAAATAAATAATGTATTACTATAGGAATCAGTAGGGATTTCAGTTTCTTTGACAACTTTTGAGGAAGAAAACTTATTGATATAGAAAGTAAGAGTGAAAGAAGAAAAGTGTAAATAAAATAAATAACTTTTTTGTTTTTGTTTTCGTGGAATCAAATGATATAGATACCATTCATGAAATTTTAATTGATACCTAAATATAGCAAAAACTATAATTAGTGCAGGTCCTACGGGATCTCCCGACTCGAGTGACTTTTCGAGTCAAATTTTGTTCTTAGCTCAACTTCACACACACATTGTTATTGTTCAGGCAGAAAATTTAACTTAATTTGCTAAACTGAATGTTAAAGGGTTACTTGCAGATAATGAATTTCCAATTTTCTGTGGTTTTCTTATACTTTCCATTATTGAAGAACTTTAAAAAAAATTCACATTTTTTGGCACAACAATTCAAGTGATATTTTGATTTATATAGAAATGCTACAAGGTAGAAGTTCGTAGCGTGTTGCTTCCTTTCGCTGTATCGCGAAAATACACAAATTACTTAAATAAAAACATTTATCATAATGTAAGACTTATCTATATAATAGAAACCAAATTGACTCAACAAGTAGGCAGAATAACCAGCATTTTATTGAGATATCAGCATTTGTCTTGTTTTCTGCCGTGTTTGCTTGCTACCTTGCAGCACATTTTCTGAAGCCCATATCTCAGATACCAGCAGTGATTTTTGGATGGTAAGAAAAATAATATGAATTATTTATACTAAAAAGATTAATATTTTGTGATTAAATAAAGAAAAAATCAATTTAGCTGCAGGTAACCCTTTAAGTTAAACAATATAAATGTCTATAGTCGAGTTACACGTCAATTCAGATATACACGATCCCGAGCTTCGAATTTCTTATAAAACTCGATTCTTTCCTACTTTTTGTGGTCACTTGAAGTATATCATTAAATCTGTTTGTTTGTGTGCACTTGGCGCTGTAATTAAAAATACCCTTCTACCTTGAAGTGCTGGTTGATTCGGTTTATTGCCACCTGGTGCTTACTTTCTTCTTGACGACAGATCAATAATGAACCTAATTACACTGTCATTGTTGAAAAGACTATACGAAGAAGGAAGCTATCAATCTCAAAAACTTATTAACAGAATATCTATACCAAACTTTTTTTTATTTTATAACCAAACTTTTTTTTTGTCTTTCGGATCTTCTTGTGAGAGCTGAAGCGAGGATGATGATGGCTTTTGAATCTTTCTTTGGTTTTACAGGGTTGCGACAGATTTTATAGACATTCGTTTCTGATAATATAGTAAATACGTCATCAGAGAGTTGCTTATATTTAATATTGTTAGGTATAATTATAATGAATTATACTTTAAAAACTTGAATATTTTTTTAACAATTTCAATATACAATATAAAGAAAATCGTGGGATTAAAATTGTGTAAGTTTATATATCTGTCACTTTTGTTTATATTCGAAATAATAATAATAATAATCGTGATAATATTTATAATTCATTGGTTTTGTATATTGTTCCCTTTCTATATAAAACATATTTTCATGATCTAATTATAGTGTTGAAATTACTTCTGAAAAATCAATATTCAAAACTCTATTGAAAACGTATTTGTTAATATCGGAAGTAATATTTCATTGAAAAACTTTCCATGTTTACGCAAAAACTTCTTTTTTTTTGTTAGAATTACAACTGCAAAATTTTCCTCTCTTCCCTTATTATCTTCCGAGATTTTCTCTGTTCGTCTATTCAAACTTCCGTCTGAAAAACCGAACGAGATGCCCCCTGGATGTTAAAAGTTGAATCTATTATATGAATAACCCTTTAATTAGTGTGTACCCTCATTTACATTTAAAGTGAAACACATTTTATATTTCAATACAAAAGTTCACATTTCTACCGGCAGGAGTGCTGAAGAGATAAAACAAATGACGGTTACTTTCAATTTATCATCTTCTATATAGGGTCGTCGCTGTGGAGATAAGTTGTAATATATTTCTTTTATTGCGATGTTCTTAATAATAAAATAAAAGAAAGGAGCATATTGTGCAAAGATTGGAAACATGAGGTTTATTGTAGACGGCCATTTTGAGTTACTTGTGAGTCTATAAGATGTGAACTCATTGGATAATATAAGATCTTTATTTTTTTTGTTCATTATTATAATATGACCAAAATCTTTATTAATCATTGGAAACATTAAATTTTAAGAAAGGGAAAAGGGGGACAATATACAATTATAATTATTAATATATTTTAGACAAGATTTTGATATGAAAATTTCCAAAGCAATATTTTTCGATTTAGAGTCTTTATTGGTTTAATTCACTAATTATTGGCCTTTTATGATCTCAGCATCGCTAAAAATATAATTAAAAATTGAAATAAACGTAAAGCTGATAAAAAAATATACTAAACCGAAATTATTACTAACTTAATTTTGATTATGCATAACTCTTACAATATTTTGATGCTATCGATCTGACTCCGTTAGTATTTCAAGAAAAACGATTCGTCTTAAAAATTTAAGTCTCTATTCTCCGAATTTGAAGCATTTTACCTTAATTGAAAATATAAAACCTTTCATAGAACATAACCGTAGAACAGCCACTCTTTAATATCACTCATCGTTCATACCCCCTCCCCCCTCCTATATAAACATCTCTGAAACTATGGTGATAGAAAATTCTTCCAAAACTTTATTATACAATATCTTAATATGCTATTCACCTATATGATATAGTCATCATATTATATAGCAACCATCACTAAGGTGTTGTCACAACTTGTTTAATAATTTATCACAAGATGTCTCTACTCTTCAAAGTTGGATGGAATTTGAGTAGCTTCTGCTTTCTGAGAAGGAAAAGAGGGGAATATTCAAGGGCGGTTTGAACAGGAAAATATATTCCGACTTCTTTCGATTGTTTTTCAACAATGAAATAAATTGATTTTGATTGTTTTAAATTATATTCCGTCGATATAGATCTGCAAACTGATGTGGCAGTTTTTGTTTTAGTTTACTGATGAACTCTACTCAGTAATTCACAATCAGTTCAATACTCCCAAAGTGACCATTTGTGATTCGAAAGACCAGCTGCCCTTATTTACTTTTTTCGATACAAAGCAGTGAAAATAATGGGAGAGCAATTATGTATATCAAAGACAGATAATTTTTTACAGCATATTTCCACTATGTGATGAAGGGGAACAATAAACAGCAAAAGTTAAAAACTGGAAAACTTCAATATTTTGGTTCTATATAAGCGTCTTATAATCATAGTTTATAACATTGTCTTATGTGGAATGAAATTCATCTGTTCAGATTTGAGCCTTTAATACAGGTGTAGTATATATAATAATATCAACCGGCTTCGGGAACACAGTCCCATCCTCAGGAATTACAATATCAATAAAAAAAAATGAGAACTACACAAAGTTAAATCTTTCTATTCATGATAAAAGCAGTAACTGTTGATCTTGTTGTAGTTAATTGTTTAATTGATTTTTCACCTATAAGGTCTGGTGAACTCCTCGGGACCCCCCCTCTTTCCATACAGCACGCCACTGGTGTCAGCCTAGTGAATGTATTTGTTTTGTAAGGATTTTCTTTTGTGAGATCTTGTTTGAACTTTCTTCTGTTGCAAAGACCTACCTCACTCCTATACTCTAAGCCAAATGGAAGGCAGATTATTCCTCTTGTACACCAGTTTCTATAGCAACTGACCCTACCAAAAGTAAAGGACAATATTAGCATTGTTGTGAATTTTACTATTGTGCTGACCGGACTGAAATAGACTGGAAAGATTGGTTATTAACGAAAATGTTGGTAATTATTAGTTCATTTTGTTTGTTAAAATTATTCTTCAAATATCGTTCTCTACTTGGTTTTGAATAACATAGAGTTTGTAATAAGGACAATCAATTCCCCCATTTTTTGTCTTAGATTAGTTTTTGAAGTTAAATGTTTTTTTATAGTCAAAGGAAATGTACAGACGACTGTAAAAGTTTACAAGAGCGTATTATTTTTTATGACGAACTTCTAAGACTAACAGAATACATTTTAATATTTTTTTTCAAGGGGAACAATGTTCAAAGGTTATGTGAAATGACTTTTATGATGTTGATAATTACTCGTGCTCTAACAATAAATCGCGAAATCAGATAAAAATCGATTTTAAGAAGGGACTGTAATATTTTCCCTATTCATTGTCACTCGATTATTATTTTCTCAAGTTTGTTTCATATGACGTCGCATCTTAACTAACCTGATTCGATTCTGACGTCACATCCGCTCATCTCCTCAATCCACCACAAAACCTTAAAAAACATCTCATCATTTTACCTCGTATAGTCTTTTCGAAATTATAATTTTTCAAAACAATCCCCGTCTTCGCTTCATTGTTATAACAGTACGGCTACAATGTCGAGTAGGTTTTACAGCTTCTATAAAGAAACGTGTACTAAAAATATATGAATCCTCCGCGGTTTTCTTTATTATACTCCTTCCGTAGATACGTGAAGGGGACAAAAGCAAGGGGAAAAGAAAGGCGTACGTGAAATTAAGATGTTACGTATGGTTATAAAAGTAAATACATAGTGATGTTGTATGCGTAAAACTTAATTACTTGCTACGTAATAACGAGTTGTATTATGTCAGTGAAGATAGCAGTTAGGTTAAGTTTTATAACATGATGCTTATATGATGTTGGTGTATAACTTTTCACGCCTTCAGGGGTAAATTGCAGGCTTTACATCTACACTGGTGGCTGACATATTTGTAAACTTTTTAACAAACTTTCAGGTAACGCCAATTTTATTTTGATGGCCTGTCCCGTCGTGAAAATACACCTATAGGTTTCTGAAACTGGACGTATAGTTTAGCTTTAATATTATACGTATGTAATGAAAACTTAATATTCAGCATACAATAATAATATATTTTAAATATTTGTGGTTCTATTCATGTTCCGTAACATCTTAAATTTTCAAACAATATTGACAATGGTTATAATGAACAAATAACACAGAATAACATTGCAGAATGTGTATAGTCCTCTTTTTATACGTCACAATGTTATAATAGAATATATCAGTTACTTCTATGTTAGATGGTCTTATAGTTAAAAGTTAAAAAATGAGACTAGATTAAAGTTTGCGTATATGCACTGTATTTTCCGTGTTTTACAGCAAACTTTAAAATCCATTCTGAAATTACCATATGAAACACTGCAGTCTTTCTTTAAAGTTCTGATTACACCCACTGGAGGCACTGTCCCATGAGACACTTTACAACATGCCTCCACCATGCAAATGCACGCCGCCATCTTGAAACTCCTCCTGCCCAGTTTGTATATAGGTATTGTACTGTATCTTATACGTGTGAGGTATCGTACTGTCTGCTATTCAATTTATCTTGATGACACTCTACTACTTGTTTCGAAGGATTGCAGAAGAAATTCGTCTCTGGAGACTCCAAGCTATTACGCGAGACAAGTTTATGAAGCTGTTCGCGATACTAGCGACGTGGAGTGGTGGTACATCATACTATCGGTGACGTCACGAAGGATTGGAAAGTTTAGAAGATTGAAGGGGTTTTGGAAAATGGAGTACATGGTTTGGATTGAGAGAGATATAACTATTCAGATTTCGAAAAATATACACTGTCATAACAATTAGTGTGATAATAGGCTAGTTGTATTTTTTAAATTAAACTTACTTTAATAGTGACATTTTACCTATAGGCCCTATATAGTTTATCGAGAAAAAAAATTAAGAAGCTCGATCTATTTTATAAGACTAAAAATTCACTTTTTAGTCGCATTATATTTTTGTTCAATAGATAGTGACAAATTTTTTGCTGGGGGTAAATTACTTATATTGATAAAGCTATCAAAATATTTTCTATAAATTAATTTGTATCATATCTAAATCAATATTCGCCTATTGCACGCAAAGCGATCCTGGCGGTTCAACGAATCCAAAATGGCCGTGCATGGTGTATAGAAAGCA
>JAQIWE010004467.1:0-10752 GCA_034698565.1 Campodea plusiochaeta | reverse complement strand
TCCAATACTTTTCCTGATAAGCGATATAGAGTTAAGACTTATATAGCATAATTATAGTTCATATTACTACAATTTTTTTTACAAAAATAAAAAGTAGTTAGAACTCATGATTATGCTATACTGATATTTCTGACTACTCTTTCGACTCTCGCTGAATAGCACTTTATTTATAGAGTAATGAACTAATCAAAAACTAAATGAAATTTTAGTAACATTGTTCTGCATGGTACTTTCTACTTCCTAAAACATGAATTATTCTCCATTCGTACATTCATGACGAGATGAGTAATTTTTCCGATATATATTGTGGTTACTTGTCTGAATAAATTATTGATTTTACAATTATAACTGTTTATTAAATAATCTCTCGACATCTATCTCATTTTGATACTTGGCTGCTTCTACAGTAAAACACATTATGTAAGGTAGACGTAAGAGATTGGGCTCTCTTAATATATCCCAGCACTATATAATGAACATGAGAATTAATTCCAGAGTACAGTTAGTTAATACCATCACTCCATGTAGAAAGACATGAGGATTGAGGAAGACTTTTGTCTTGGTAAAGATAAAGCAGACAACACTGTTGATGAGCATCTCTATAGTCTTAGCACAAACTGTGATAGCATGTGCAGAATAGTTTCACACTTGAAATAAACTTCAAGTTTTACTAGCTTTTATTAAATTAATAGATTATTTTTATTACTAAAGATTTTAATTCTGTAACTTGCTGTTTTCATTCTCATTTTGTTCAAGGGATGTGACACACTCAAAGATAAAGCAGAAAAATCCATACCTTTATTTTATGTTATACATTTTACCATTCCTCGCTTACTCTGATCTGAAAGCATCAAACTATACGTTCAAGGCAGATCTTATATACTTGAATAATATATTGATATTGCACTATTACTATATAAGCAGCAAATTGCTCTAAATTCCTCATAATGCATCACTTGACCTCACTTGACCTCTTTTCTTACGTCAAGGGAATGATTGAGTGCCTGTAATAGCTTGTAATACACAGCTCTATTTCATGGCAAATACAGTCCACCATATGATGGTGAAATATTTTGAATGTTTTCTGTGGTCCGAATCCTCCGATCACCGATAAAATTTCCAAGTTGACTCTCAAGAAACTAAGAGGCTCAACAAAATGAAAAAGATTTCTTTGCAGACAAAAAAATATTTGAATTTTACTACATTCATAGAAAGAACGATGATTGATTTTTTTTTTTCAATCCCTCTTTTGTCATTTTCAAGTCAGTCGTTGGGTTCAAGTTCGTTAAATCTGGAAGGCGCTCATGATTGCGTACAGAAGAAAAATTGCTCTGTCAGAAAGCAAACTAAAAGAATATAAGATAATTTCATACAACACTAACTTTTTTGTTCAACTTTAGAGATAGCCTGGAATCAGCAAATTAAAATTTTTACTCTATATACTTGGAGGTGTTGAAAACATAATAAATGACATTTGACCATACACAAATAAAATGCTATTCTATTCTATTCTATGATAATAAATGACATTTACAACGAAATTAATAAACATCACTTTAAAGTTATCGAAATGTTCCACTATATCTTGAAAATGGTTACAATGAGCACTAATGACGTACCCACGTAGTTTTTTCCCAATCGCCCTTCTTCTTTTCATGAATGGACTGAGACCAACCCGTTTGACTGCTGTGAGCACCAGCTAGTGGCAGACGGTGATATTGATTTCTTGTCGTCCGCTTCTTCTTGCGCCATGGGAGGATCACTTCTATTCGAGACTCACAACATTTTGTTTGCTCATAAACACATCCTTTTTATATTTCTTCTATTATTACACTTTTTTTTGTTCAATTCTTCTTTTGTGTTATAATGAAATTGTCTTAAGGCAAAATGCTCTTTGAGAGGAAATCGTTATTCCGCCGAAAGAATGCTATTGCAAACGAAATTCTTTCTTTACTAAAGTGGAAATTTCATTTCTTTCCTATCATGAAACGTTTCTTCTTCACTTTTTCTATCGAATGCGTATCTATACAGTTAACGATCAAAATGCTTTTTATTTTCATTCTACCGACTACACACACAATATCTGAAAGTACGTTCTTGGTAAGTTTTCTATATACAATTTCATTATTTCTATTTTCTAGTATAAACAGAACGTAACAACTGAAATATTTATAGATTGCATAACCTTTGAAAATAAGAACTTCTCAGAATTCCTTTCGTAGCACATTAGACATTCCAGAAAGAATGTTTCATAGAGATATAACTTTTATATTGGCATATTTCATATTTTATGAAATATTATAAGGGAGATTCGATCTTTCGTCTCTTTGAAATTTATACATTAATTTATAAATAAATATTTGAAATATATGTAACTGTATATTATGCTGGAATTGAAATAACACATTTTACCATATTTTTTGTTCTATACAAACAAGCTAGATTTTCTTATTGCATTATAATTTAATCAACTGATTTTTTTAGAGTAAATCTATTACGTCCTCAAATTCCACTATATGGTTAACATTTACTCTTTTAGCAAATTAACAGCATTTCACTTTTTTCGTAATAAAGGAGTTATAGAGGAGTTTATTCCGTTCATACTCCATGGTGTCTTTAGTACTTTTTGCTCTTGGTTTTTGCTCGAGCAATATTTTTTTTACTATAATTCAGTATTAAGAAGGCTAAGAAGAGCAATGAATTAATAGAAAGTTATCTAACACAATCGCAAATAAATATCATTGTGTTTTTAACAACGTTGATATTACTCTCATTGAAAAGTTGCTGACTCTTTCTGCAACCGGAAGGACTCCAGAATGAGGAAATTGAAAATAATTATGAATGCTGAGTATCAATTATTACATTAGCAGAAAATGTCAAGCTATTTATATCAGAATATGTTCAGTACAATATTATTATAGTAAATATTTTCTTAGGAATTTTCACACCAGAAAAAACTATAGTCTCATTAAACAAGATTGCGTTAAGACTCAGTTTCAGTAAAAAAAAAAATAGCCCTGATTCTGTCTAAAATATGGCCTGAAGTGGTTCAAAATTTTTGATATTTACCGTCTGTGATAACTGTGGAACTAACTGATGTATACAAAATGGACATTTAAAACCTAAATATTTGATCGCAGTACTTAGATTTTCATTTTATAAGTCTAGAACATGTATAAAAAAGTTTGAAATGACAGAAATTGCTTAAATTGTTGCCAAATTTTATGCATCTTACCTCTATTGTTTTGAGCGATTTCCATTTTCTTTATGTGTAAACTGCATACTATAACAATAGTGTAATTTAAAATTCTGAATGTTTTTCACTATGAAATAGATTTCGGTATTAATATTTAATCACAAAATTTGATAGCAGTAAAATGTTGCTTTTTTTAAAACAAAAATAACAAACTGAATGTAATTCAAATGGGAGCATGTTTATTATTCCTCCAAAAGAGGGGACAATAAATCTCTTCTGATAATGACTCTCAATACGTTTTTTATACAATCCTATCTAACTCCAGATTATTTCCCAATATTCCAAGCAAATGTTGGCAGAACATCTAACAATACATTAACTTAAAATACCGAGATCCTCTAAAATAACCATATTATAATTATTAAAACTGCACTTTTATTATTTAAATAAATTTATTAACAGAAACGATGCAACACGTTTACAGCAGGAACAATTAATTGTGAGAATTACTTGACTGGTGGTGCCCTCGCTTATCGACTAATCTGAAAAAGAAAAACACGTTATTTTTCCGCCATGATAAACAACAGTTTTATTATATACGTTTACAAGTATATATGCACAATGTGTGATATAACACGTTCTTAGGAGTAATGTTAATAGTTTGTTCAAGTCCGTTTATTTTTACTTTCACTTTTCATCACGTACTTACATTGTAAATTGTATAGAAAGTAGAGTTTATGCAAATATTTGCTTTTTGATAATTTAATGGTGCCGTTGAATTATATAACAGTTCCTTCTTTAAATAGTTTTTGTAATACATATTTTAATTCGTACAGACGTATGCACCAAAGTAATTATGTAAACAATGTATGAAGATAGGTAAAGCTTGGAGACACCTGTACAAATTCTATTAAATATATTAGTTTATGAATTTGAGGTATTTTTTCCGAATTAAAGTAGTGGATTTTGACGATTAAATTCTCTTCCGTTATACTAATTTTATTCTTTAAAATTCTATTATTATATATGTTATAGTGAGTTTCTAGCAATTATTTTGAATTAATGTTGCTGATGATAGGAGATTAGCACTGATGAGAACGTGGAAAAGATGACTTTAAGTTTCAAGTTCTTATATTCCGAGGACTACACAACGTAAGAGTTCTAGAAAGAAAGTCTCACTAGAAAATAAGCAAAGTATTAATAACTGAAGAACCTTACGTGAAAATGCTGTCTTATGCCGCCTACTCTTGACGTCTATAAACACCGTAACTTCTAACTGAACTTTCAAAGTTCGTCGGACTCGAAAAATTTAGATTTCTAAACAAATTATTATTTATGTATATTATTTGAGATTAAGAACATAAAAATACCGTTGATTAAATTCATACAACGATGGTTCCAATACATTAACGATTTCAAATTTAACTCGATAGAAAGCAAATAAAAGTGTAGAAAATACATCAACCGTAGAATATCCTACTTTCCAAAAATTACTTATTTATTAAAGGACTATATAGTTAAAATACTAACGTAAATACTATTATACTCGGAAATATTTTTTGTCAAATCTCACAATATTAATTTAATTTGCAAAAATTTCCTCTGAACTAAATAGTCACGATACTTTAACATTTGTTTTTGTGGAGAAACCTCACCATTTAAAATCCTCCTCCGAATCCTGAAGCTGATCCTCCATTCCCTCCTGAAGAATAATGATGTTCGACTGGTGCATGATGATATTGATGAACTGGAGCATGTACCTTATGAGGAACATGGTGACTGTGGGGTTCAACGGCTACGGGTGTTTCATGAGTAAATGCAGCGTTTTGTTTTATGTAACTGCTGCCACCTTTGTGTTGTTGCTGGAGCTAAAAACAAAATATAATTATATCGATAAATGAATCGGTCAGAGGGTCAGGGGTTATTAGATTTCTGAATGGGACAGCACATTGTTCAGGAATTTTACTATATACCGGAGGAAATAAATAATAATGAATGAAAACATTTTATATTAATAAAGTAAACTTGAATGAAGAACTTGATGTCTCCGAAACACGTATACAAATCAAATTTTTGTTGCATTTCAGTGTTTAGAATTTAAAAAGAAGATCAATTTTGTTCATCGTCGAAAGAAAAATTAGGAGATATTAAATTACTAAAATAATTATAAACCTTAAAATATACTTTGTAGATTTCCAAATAGTCAATGACTGTTCTACGTTCTAGTATAGTAGTTGTCAGATTGTACATCATTTCGTTAGTGTTAATATAATATTCTGTTCCCATATTTCCCTACAATGTTCCAATTTAAACTGTTAATCCATTGTAAATATAAAAAAATAGCAAATATTCAATGGAAAAACTTCACGTTACTGTATTCATGTTACTTTCTTCCGTGTGATAGAAAATAGAATAGCCTAGCATATTTAAGTATTTTAAATACACCTGGAAATGGTTTTCAGTTAAAAAAATGTACCTTTCAATTCAAAAAAATATTGTGAACATGTAAAAAAAAAAAATTCTGCGAAGACTCTTAAATTTTAGTTTTAAGAATAATAAGGAGGTGACTTACATTGAATCCATAATCATGCATGCTTCCTTGTGCATGTACTGACGCTGCACCTTCTTTGCCATATGTGTTGAAGCCGAAGCCGTAATTAGCAGCAATTCCACCATATGCCATGCTAAACATGGTCACCACAACAATACATAGCTAAGGGAATAAAATTTAGCTGTCAACATTGCTGATGATTATCAGATTCGAACGAAAAATGTTTATGTTTTCAGCATGAAATTATTGTACACTTTTGAAAATTTTATTTTGAACAAGGTATACAAAAATACATATATTAATAAAATTTTCGAAACGTATAGTAATATTAATGTAGAAAGCAAAAAAAAAAAAAATTTGGCATACATTTCAAATTAAATTTGAAAAAAAAAAACGTTACGATATAATACTAATGTACGAAACAAGAAAACAGTGGTTTTCAAAATGATTTCTGCATAGAAAGCTCTTAAAAGTAAATAATAAAGCCAGAGTATTGTCAAGTCATAATAGAGATAACTTCTTATGAGGACTTATAAGATTCTCATTTTATGTTACGACTTAGCATTATCATGTTTTACTTTACTGTTTGGGAATTATATTTTATTTCTTCTTAGTCATTCAGTTTTTTAATAATGTACAATATATAACTAAATGCTATTGAAAACGTTTCACTGTATAACTCAACGTTGAATTAAACAATCGAACACACTATAACACTATGACACTATATAACTCACCAGATTCATATTCATGTTTCACTTATATCAAATAATAATTCCGATTTCACTTGTTATCACTGCTTCTATTAAACTAACTGATCACCAAACACTTAAACAATTTGCTTTTATATCTCTATACAGTAAAAGAAAGTTATGAACACATGGAATGTTGATTTCATATTTATGTGCACCGTTACGTATTTCATATTTTGATACAGTTCGGAAATAGAGATGTTGTTCATTTGCTATCTCATAGAAACATCTTTCCCAGATCTAATGGGGATCTTCTTAAACATGCTGGTTATGTAAGATCTACACACAACTTTTAATGTTTGTTAATATAAGTGTAAATAAGGTTTTATGATGAATTGATAATTAGCGAAAGTTTTTGAAACTGCATTGGTTTATTTTTATGACATTTATCACGTGCGAATGCGACATGTATGCGCTATTTATATATACTGTTATTGTGTACAGACATTATATAAGCTTTACTTCCGCGTAGTATACTACAATTATAATTCTAAAAAAGAATGCCTCCAGTAAAAATTATGTAACTTTTTTTTATTTTAACCTTTAAGACTTGATAAATTTAGTCTTTTAACATTGCATGATCAATCGATTATTTAAATAAATTTATAAACAGAAGATAAATGGATTTATGAGAATACGAGGAGAATGCTTGGAATTCAACCAGAAACGAACGTTAACAATCTAATTCTCTCTAATGCTGTTAATTTTTTTTTATCACCCCTTACCATTCCGAAGTTCGAACTAGAAACAGAGCAGGGTAGCATCTGGCTATAAGTCCGAACCTACAAAATATGAAATTTATATACAGGGTGTTCCATAATAAATTATTATATTACCGCTTCTCATATGACGCAGAAAAACACTCAAATGGAACCTATGTTTTTATAATTCTACAAGATAGCCATCTGAGAATTTTGATTATTGCCACAGAGATACTATAGCTTTGTTATTTGTGTAGGGAATCACTGTAGATCCTACGAGGAAAGTTCTAGGAAATTTACTACTGATTTCAAATAACCAGTCATTTGTGTGATTAATAAACCAATGTTTTAATTGCATAAAGAGCTGAACAAACCTTACTTTTTCGCTGTTTGCTATACATATCTCAAAATCACACTTTTACCATTACTTTTTCGCTGTTTGCTATACATATATCAAAATCACACTTTTACCAAATCAAATGTTTAATCCCCATGCTCAAGTGCAGTTTTCATAATTTTTTCACTTTACGGCACGTTTGGAAGCATTTATTATATTTTTAAGTGATTTTGAAATACTGTGTTAGGACTTGACTTTTAAAAAATACCACAAAATGCATAAAAATATTAAGCAAATAACGTTAAAAATCATCTGATATCTGTATTTTTCATTAAAATAAGCAAAAATATCCATAAAATAGTATAAATTTTCATTAAAATTTCCGTTTATTCTTAAAAATGATCAAAATATTACAGTTTGTTAAATAAAAAAGTAAAAATTTCGCCTTTTTCCTTTCTCCCTTGCGAAAATCCTAAATCCGCCTTTCCTCTGCAAATAACAAAGTTAGTATCGCAATGGCAACAATGATCGAGAAAATCACAATTCTGAGATACCTATCTTGAAAAGAGAGAGAGAGAAAAAAATCATGTACTGTAGATCCCATTTGAATAATTTATAATTATACATTGTATCGTTGGAGAGTAATTTGAGAAATAGTAAAAGTGGTAACATACTGTAATTATTATGGAACAGACGGAGATCCGGTATATACCAGTATAATTCATTTTACCAAAAATGTAGAGAATTTGTTCATCTGGCGTTCTTATACAAAAAATGGTTACTATTGCAAGGTGTAAAATAAGCAGACTTCTTCTTCTTCTTTTTTTTTTTTTACCAAAACATGTATAATGATGCTAAAGTACAGAAGCTCATTTTATAATTATATTGTAACTATAGAATCTAGAAAATCTAATTTAAAAAAGCTAATTTTATTATCATTTTTTTTATTTCAGGTAAGCCATGTTCTATGAAACATTCAATTGTACCACAACAATAAGGTCAGAATAACTGTAGTACTGGTAACATAATGCAAACTTTATCGAATACTCAAAACATCAGGAAATAGTTGGAAAAGTGGCGTATATGTCCGTTTCAGAAACTAGTTTTATTTCTTGTTTAACCCTATCACTTGATTCACATTTTAATGCAAATATAGAAATTATGCAATATGACTGCTACAAGAAGTTATTTAGTACTGCAGTATTTATTTGGAGGATGCTATAGCTTTCTAGTACTTTCTACTATATATTTATTTTATAATATGTTTGAGAAATAATAAAATATATTGGAATATTTAGAAATTAATATTTTGGAACGAATGTTTTCAATGCTATGAACGAAGATTGTAGATATATAACGTAAGCAACAAATAGGCATTATCAGTATCCACTCATAAAAATTGCTGGGAAAGTATGAGTGAATAACAGTTTATAGATTTTATTATAATTGCTGTGTACAGCACATAAATTCACTAGGGCACCTCATCATGAAGAGTAAATTACAATTAAAATTTTTGACATTTCATATCGATTTTGGAATGATCAAGTCTCCATTCAACAAATTCCTGTGGATCATCAAGTCAGCTGTTAACCTGTTATTCTCGTACAAAAAAAAATAATTCAGTGAAAACATCATCTGAAATTTGACCATAAAGGAGTTATGAACTCAAGTAGAGCTCAGAAACTGTCCAAAGTCAATTATAGATTACATATATTTTTTTTGTTTTTGACTAGACGAAGGCTAATATTGATCTTGGTCTGCTCTTGTACAAGACCCAAGACCAAGACTGATAATTGTACCCCAAGATCAAAACCTCTCGTAAAAAGTGATATCCTAAGACTAAGGGCCCCAAGACGCTCGTCCAAGACTTTTGGTTACTATTGGGTATAGAAACATTATCAATAAATAAAGGATGTTTTTAGGAATATATGGAAGTATACTTTCATATAGACCGACAGGAATTAATGCCAATAAAAAATTGTAACACCGTATTATAAATATTGAAGGAAGTTCCCAAGACCCAAGACTTTTGTACAAGACTAACCCCAAGACAGGATTTTGATCTTGGGAAACAAGATTAACTTAAGACCAAGATCTTGGTCTTGGAGTTAGTCTTGTACAAAAGTCTTGGGTTTCTGATCTTGGCTTCAGAATATTTTTATTACTTACGAGCGTGTTATCAGAAAGTTGACTTCGAAAATCCTTAATTTTCGTATAAGATAAAAGTCAATTAACATCACATAAAAACATTGTGCGAGATTCACTTAGTATGGTGAATAAAATTAATAATTGAATTGATATTTTACAATAAGTTTTAAATGGGTGGGGCATGGAAGCGACTTGAACAAGGAAGCTATATAGTTTAACCTGCACTTACAACAATAGCCTTTCGTAATTTCATTTGGAAGTTGTGTCTTCCTTAAATTTACGTTATTTTATATTTTCTTCGTCAAAACTAATATGCAAACAAACCTCACTGAAATCCTACATACTATGTACCACATCGATATCGAATAGACAATTTACCTCTTTATATATTCAAGATGAAGTTCTATCTCAAAAAAGGTTTTCTCCCAATGTATCTCTGCTGGAAAACAGTACTCCACTTTTCCATCTCAAATGTCGTAGAGTATGTAGACCTTTGAACCTCACTCACATGTTATTGCATTTCAACTGTGAAAGGTTCACAAGATACGAACAGGGATTTTCAGAATAACCTGCAACTCTCAGAGGAAACTATTCCATTTACTTGTCTCTATTTTTTTCTTCGGGTTTCAAATTACAGTACGAAAGTGCATCAAGATGAACTGAGGATATATTTGTTTTGAAATCATGCATGATTAGTTTTGATTTAGATAGTGAAAGTTGTCATTAAGTCATGGAAGGTGATATGACTTGGAAAGATAGTTTTACTATTAAAGGAAATTCTATAAAAAAAAATGTGTTTTAATACTGGACCATTCATAAGCGTAACATATTTCATCTTCTAGTTCAGTTTTAAATTTCATAAGGTTTATTATTGCACGGGTCACGTAGTTTTAAAGAATTATTCTACATCTGAGATATTGTCTCTCTTTCGTTCTTTTCTTTTTACCCACTTTCCCATACGGGATAGAAATGCGAATTAGTTTAAATGCAGACATCGCAACAGTACTTGTTACTTACCATTCCGAAAATAAGCTAAATTTAAATTACTTATAGCTGTTTATACAGGG
>JAQIWE010004466.1:0-10753 GCA_034698565.1 Campodea plusiochaeta | reverse complement strand
TCTATATAAGTTGTTGATTATTAAAGAAAAGGCCTATGTCAAAAGTAAAGTGACTTTATAATCACCCGGTATATAACTCCTCGACTTCTACAGAAAATATTCTAGCTTTAAAGCAAAAATTCTATTTAAAGATGTACCCAAATCATCTGGGACTCTGGTTTCCTACACAATTGTTCTTTCCTCTGTGATTTTGGGCATACACCAAAAAACAAACAAAATAAAAAGAGCCAGGTAACTGAACATGAGAAACCGAAGCCCTAAATTTATTTATTGCACACCTATAACAAACAAACTCAAACCTTCCAATTTACCTATATGGTCCCGGTATCCCTGGCACATACGGCGCTGGCCCACCACTCATACGTCCCCACGAAGCAGGCGTTGTCTGCGCTAAACTTTTATGTTGCGACAACGGGATTGCCGACAACAGTAACGACGTAGGTATGATCCCAGCGATGTTAATATTGGGTATCATGGGTGTGAAGGATGGTAAACTAAATGGGTAGTGAGGGGTCGGGGTTCTCCTGTTGAGAGGTGAAGGACTATCGCATGGTGTAGAGGTACTGGTTTGTTTTACTTGTACGAATGAACCTGCAGAGTGGAGGTTGGATTTCACTACTACTTGCGAGGGTGATGAACATGTACTGCTGTTGGATTCATCGTTCTGGGAAAGAGAAATAGTGGGTTTGTTAATACGATGTGAGATTTTCAATAAATTAAATTAACAATATTGATGGATTGTTTTTCATGTTGTTAATTTTCAATTTATTTATAAATTCATAAGTTTCCATGGTTTATAAATTTACTAGTCTTATCAATATTTTCATGTAACTTAATAATTATGGTCATTCTCAATTTCTCATATAGATTGTTTCAATCAAACTATATGCAAAAATTTATCAACTTATTCTCTTTTAAAATATTTCGATACCATAGTAATCTTAGAATAAAAGAATTGCATTTATTGAGAAAAAGTTTATTGCCGATTGAAAATTATATTTTAAAAAGAGAGGTTATCGAAATAATTAAAATCATTAAAAAAAGACGAAAAGAAGATATATTATCTCTAATTTTAATCCATATTATAATAAAATATGTAAAGTGCTTGAAAAAAAAAACGAGTCACAGTTTCAATACGTAAATGAACAACATAACATTTCTCATAAATGATAAATACGAAAATGCCTGATCATGATTCTCTTTAAAATTAATATTCTCACTTTTTCATATGATTAGTTTTATTCACCTTCGTAAGGTAAATCCGTGAGTATGTTTCTTATCACCTGAACAAGGTACGTAATACTTTAGTCATGAGTCATAACGAAGGACGAACTCAATTACGCATTCAAACATGTAGCAAGTAAGGTATTATTGGACCTACTACTATAATATCATAGAGTTCGTAAAGTACGTACTACGATACGAACGTGGTTTTATGGCAGGCAGATCATGGCCGAAATTTTGTACAGTTTGATTTGGCACAGCTTCAAGATAATTATTGTCGATATTATACTATTAGCTCCTTAGAAGTATTCCTTAATGAAAGAGTTGATGGACAACTATAGTTGTGTCAGAATAGTCTCGAAGAATTAACAAAACATTGAAAATTGCCATTTAAAACAATAGTTTGGATTTCCAAATATTGATTTATCCCTTATAAGTAGAAAAACTTTATAAATAAGTTCTTGACAATTGAACATATTTTATGACCTAAACTAATTAAATTAACATTAAACAGTAGTCCAATCATGTGATAAATACAAGTAAATAATAATTGCAGTGATTTTGAGAATGGGACGATGTTCCCGAAATATTTCAATAAATCAACAATCTGCTGGAATGGTCTAAAGATATTATTTTTATTATATCTTCTTACGTCAAAATTAATGTTAACGTCCAGCACATCATCATGAAAATTTACGTATTTACTAATCAGGTCTATTAAAAGTGTTAAATTAAGACCGATTACGCGCCTATCATGTTATCAATCTTATCATCATAAAATCAAAAACACCTAATGATAAAAATATTTTGTATTTCTCAATTTTTATGATAACAAGTATTACAAAGAAAATATCTTGTTTATATTGCCAGAAACTATATAGAACATAAAATTTGTTTACCCTCCTGTCAAAACATTTTCATTTTAAACCTCAACAACAATGAATTAATTTTCTGTGAACTCTGAATCCCAAGAAATGCGTCTCCATTTTCACAGAAGAGACGTAAATGACAATTCTGCGTACGTTCAAACCCCTTTAACCATAAGGATAATAACCCTCAAGAAAAACTCAAAATTAAATCGAACTTCAGAAACTTCTGAGAAATATATCCTCCATAAACCAGTTTACACTACTGAAAAGAAGCAGGAAAATTCAGTTTCCTGTCCATCTCTTGACAGCATTACCATAATACACTGTACTCTAAAATATAAACGATCTTATTTCCTCAAATTTAACCTTGAATGGGAATCAACGAACGAAATCATGAATGAAAAGTGTACTGAGTTCCCTTCATCGTAAAACGTACTCAATGGTGTAATGTTTATAAAAAGGTTTTGATATTAATAAAAGGAACTTATAATAAATAATTGAGTAAAACTGAGTCATGCGGAAATTTTTTATATAAGTTGAAGTTTCTAACTTTCTATCAACTACCGTATATTTACTTTTGGAAATTGTGTAAAATGTCATTGATAAAGAGTAACTATTTTAATAGCAAAAGAGTACTAAAGTTGTCATGATCTTGTATAGGACTTGGCAAAGACTCCGAACTCATTATATTACAACTGTTTATAAACCAGTCAAAGCGATCATCTTCATTTGAAAATTTAGTTTCTTTCAATATCAGTTCTCTCTTGAAACTCATGATACGATAATTTAAACTACATTTTAGTGAGCATTAGAAGTAAATAACTCAAAGTTGAGACGAACTTTTAAAATAGCAAATACCAGGAATACTAGACTTGTTCACAAAAATGTATTGAATTTCATTTTAGATTTCTCACTTCATTTTTCGAATTTAATCTTCTTTGAGTTGTTTATAAGGTCACTTTCAGAAAAGATAAACACTTTGCAAATTGATAAGGTTATTCCTCGAATTACAGATTACTTCTGTGTACTTAAGATATCATTGACTGGGAGGGTATTTATAGTATAACCGCAATTTATCAGAATGGTATATAAATTACAAAATGTACATTATGGTGCTGAAGAGTTGCACAATTATGTAGAAGAAACCACTGCGATGATAAAGTGACAGAAACTGATTAGAAAATGTGTCATACGGAAATCGCCACGAGGCTGTTTCAACTAGTTTAGAATTACGAATAAATTATATGTTAATAGCATATTTTCGTTTGGACTTCTTAGTACAAATCTGTCAAAATATTTGATAGTAAAAGATTATTTCTGAAGTAAGATCAAATTAGATAATATTATTCGATTTCTGATGTATGCTGTTTTCTGGGCCAAAGTTTGAATCGAGCAAATTACGACATTTCACCAAAATCACATGATGAATAGCAAAAGCAATAGATCCGCATATTCTGAATATCACCAAAATGTTCAACACTTAGCAAACAAACTTGAAATACAGATAAACCATTTCAGCAATTTTTAAATAAACATTACTTGTAACTATCAGAAGCTTTTCTCTTTTACCATTTTCACTAATATAAATAAGAAAAAAAACATCTGGATCGGATGAAAGATCGGATGCTAATATGCAAGTCTCGCAGGAATTATGCCCGTAAGCCCCGAAATTAAGGGAAATATAATATCGTACTTTTCATAAACAAAAGTGAACAATTCATACAAAAATGATTACTTTAAAATATCTAGTCCTAGGTCAACAATAGCACTGTAGCCGATTGTAGCACTGTGTTTTTTGTTCGCAATTGGTTACATTATGTAATGTAATTATGGAACCGAATCATGTTGTATTTCAATTATAATATTTACGAGAATTTCTCTGTAATAATTACAATGAGAACGGCACGAAAAGTAAATCTCAAACAATAATTTAATTTTGCAGTACATCACGCACTAACAAGGATGTGATTTACGCAGAATTATAGTTATTAAAATACCAGCTTTTGTTAAAATAAATAAAATGCCAGGAAATGCACAATAATTCGTAATAAACTTCCATCTTACAGAATAGAACAGTCTGCAGTATCATTGTAATCTAAAACTGATATTTACTGTTGCCACTTTTATACGATTATTTTGTAACTTTTAATCAGCTTATGTAAAAGCTGTGATGAGGACAAAAGTCTGCAAACAGTATAGTGAGAAATAAATCTTATAATTCCTTCGTAATCAGGGGCGAACTGATTGAAACATTGGATTATCCAAGACCTTGGATAATGGAAGTAGAGAACAGGAACCCACAATCGAGATATTTTTTTAATACTGTGCACAACAAGTCAAAATATATTAAATAATAGTACAAAACTTGATGGTTTTTCATCTTACTACATTTTTATCACTATCATCTATAGATCTGTTCAAGTAGAGATTTCAAGTGTTGGTCGATAGTGATATGATACAATATTGGCAATTCAAATGAATTGGAGTTCCAGCTTTGAGTGACCTCTGAAGGTTCTGGATATTAAATGTAATATAAATTAAATGTATTTTCTGACGTTCTTAGCAGGAGAATTTCGTCTCGACTGGAACTCAAAGAACCCCAAACTCTATCAAGTCACGGGGTAGAAAAATTTAAAAGGCTACACCCGATTTACCAGTGCACTATTCATGTCACTCCTTGTATATATCCTAGATACAACAATCGTTCTATAACTTACCTGTGGCATAGAAGTTACAACTGATAGTGAGTTGGGTGGTGTGTTGGCTTTCCCAGGATCGATCCTCATCGTTCTTGTTTCTTTACCATCTCGTATTCTCACTTCACCACCAAACATTTGAAGACTCGAAGATAAACGAGGACTCAAACCATCACGAGACAGAGGGCGAGACGTCTCCTACGAATAGGAAGGATAAGAGATGGTTAGGAAAATCATTAAAACAGGAAATTGATGTTTCCGTCTCTCAAAGATCCAAAGATGAACCTGACATCAGAATTTAAAAATCTTAACTGTAACATAACAATATAAATCTACGTAAAGTTTATGCAGTTTTTATACATCAGCAATTTAAATGATGTATGTTGGTATCAAAGTAATTTACATCTGAGAGTTCAGGAGTTCCTATTTCCTTCTGAAGATCAACATTTTGTATTAAGTATTCTCCTAAAATTGCAAATCTGCATTTTGCTATTACGGTTAAATTACACCTTTGTAAGATTTACAAAGCACTGCAAATACATTCCATACTGTTCCCTGCATTAACAGAGGATCTTCAATATTCATCAACATATCATTTTTTTTATTTTAGAAATATGGTGTAAGCAATAATACTCTATTTGATCAACAATAATTTGAGAGAAGATAGATGACTTTGATCATAAGTTAGTAAACTTGAAATTCAAGTCATTGTTCAAAGCCAGTGAGACACAGTAAGATGCAACCAAATTACATTAAAAATCAACTATGAAAGAATGTTTGGAGTTCACCAGACTCCTGGATCGGAAATAAGATTTAAGAAAGTATTGGCACTTCTCAGTATATTTTAGTTTGGAACAATAGGCCTATTGTTTTAGCTTCTTTACTTTCTCGGGTTTCTTTTTAGATTCCATTTGATCTTTGAAGTTAGGGAACAAAAAAATGTCAAAAAAGCAAAAGAAACTGTACTTACCACAAGTACCTGACTTCGTTTTCTTCCGGTTACCGAATGACTAAATATCGGTGTCTCCTGTAAACTCATAGATCTCCTCCTGCTCTCAACTAACAACGTGGCGCCGAGTGCTGGTCCTGGAGATTGTAACTGCGGCGGCGGCTCGTCTAAAATCTCCTCTTTAATAACGGGGTGGCAATAATACATTCGATGCGCTTCGTACGTTTGAACGTTGCGGAAACTCGTGTTGCACCGACCGCACACTGTTTGCATTTCGCGAGTTTTGAGTAACAAATCTTTAATTATCGAACCTTCTGGATTTTGTGGGTGCGGGATGGCTGAGTCCAAAGTGAGTCGCGGGATTTTGGCGGATCGCGGTGAGGGGAAAGAGATCGGGCTTCCGCGTTTGCGATGCGAGTTTTCATCTGCGGCACTATTACTAAGCGTTAGATTTAGCGGTTGGGGTGAAAGTAACATGTTTGAAGGATGAACTTTTGGAAGATACACATTGGCACTTAATTTCTGGTGGTTGTTAATGAACACAGGGGGTGATTTCCGTTTGGACCACGTAGGAGTGGTATTTTCGAGTAACGCTTCATTTTCGGTTATTAACCTGTTGATTCTGTGATGTACCTCGTTAATGTCCTGCGGTGGTAACGTAGGCTGTAGCTCGCGTTGTTGTTGTTCGAGCGCCTTGTATTTATGGAACTTTGGTTTGTATGGTTTTGTTTTCTCCATGTGGCTATCACTATCGTCATCCTCTTCGTCGAATTCGTCGTCGCTTCGAGTTCGATTGGACGAACCGTACCGCGATCGAATGTGATCCTGGTGGTGCACACTCCGATTTACCGCCGAATATCGAATATCCTCATCTGAAGCGACCGATGACGTGGACGAATCGCTCT
The DNA here is from genome assembly GCA_034698565.1 of Campodea plusiochaeta. Taxonomy (NCBI): domain Eukaryota; kingdom Metazoa; phylum Arthropoda; class Diplura; order Rhabdura; family Campodeidae; genus Campodea; species Campodea plusiochaeta. Next base: position 4,110 of record JAQIWE010004466.1, on the reverse strand, counting down.
GACCGTTCGTAAGTTCGTGCGGACCGTTGTTGTTATTCGGGCCGACCGTCGCAGCTTTCTTGAACTTCTTGTGGAGGTAATTTACGTTCGTCGAGTTCAAATGACACTTATTGGTCGGCTCATCGGTTGGTGGCCCTCCTGCAACAAGAAAAATAAACAATATGAGATAAAGTGAATCACATTAAACAAAAGTGAACTTTGAACATTACATCGTTCGATTCCATGAAACACAGAACGAGAGGTAACATTCGACAGATAAAGAAACTATGTACACAGTTCACCATTATATATCAATTAAAATTAATATTTCGATCTTCCATAATATTACAAAAACTACATTAAATAACTTATTTACCTCCTCCTCGAATATTATAGCGAACTTTCCAATGCCAAAGACTCATCTTAACAATAAGTTAATCTCGGCATTACGATATACAAACATAATATGGTACCAATATGATATAAACATTTTATGAAATAACAATCGCCTAGGTGGCATAAAATATAAAGAATTGGTATATAATGCATTGTTAAACCACTAGGAATGTTTCGAATAACAAACACTTTTGTAATCAATGATAAACAAATTCAAAATTTCGGATGGAATGTAAATTTATTTCATCAGAAAGGAAAATATTCCACGTTGTTTCCCTAACAAGGAAATCATATTGACAAAGGGTGCATTTTTGTCACTTATCAAGAACTCTTCTCTCGGTGAAACAACGTGAAACAAGTTCCTCAACAAATAATCTGACAACCAAAAAGAAAGACCGTTCTCGCTGCATGAAACTCCCAGAAACAACAGCACTGAAGAGATCTAAACATCTTCAATATATATACTATTTTTTACAAACTGAAATTACCGTGAAAAATCCTCTTATTTCCAAAGAGCTGATCAACACTGAACTCTCTCACAGTCAACATTTATCATCGAACTAACTAAAAGTTCCAGATACTATCACTACTTGAACCCTATACGTAATAATACTAATCTAAGTACCGATATAAATGAAAAGCTTTCCGTGAATTTGCCATCGACTTTTACACTTTGTACTTGATACTTATGCATTTGCTAATAATTTTATCGCTGATAAGAGGTATTATTTGCTGTTACAGTTCAGGGACACTCCAGGGGAAAGTCATACCCCAAGGTGCCAGAGAGGGGGAGGAGATGATGTGGCATCTAACTGTATAAGATAACTGTTGATTCGCAGATTTTGTTTTCTTAAATATTAATAATTTGCAGTTCGAAAAATTGATTATAATGAAAACATTAATTATTTTATTGCAAACTTCAAAAGGTGAATAATATTAGAAGTACAAATCCAAAAAGTCGTCCACATGTTTTTGCAAAAGGAAAATAAAAATGAGGAAATGGAGAAATATAGCTTCACGAGCTCATGTTAGATATTCATATATCCTAGATCAGCAATCATGGATGCTGTTCTAATGACTTAGGGATGGGCAAACATCATGTCTACGGCACTTGATTAATGTCATTAAATCAAAATAAATCACTGAGATAGAGGATCAATTTCCAGAAACTTAGGTCGGTCAATCCCCAACTTTTTTATTATGGTAAGTTCGATAGTACGTGGCAGTTTATAATTATGTTTTATTTCTACTTATTGAAATATTCTGCTGGGTATTATAGTGACATATATGGTATTGGCCTAAGACTCCAGATATTCATATCTATATTTTAAAAAATAGAACACACAAGTAATTAAAAAATAAGGTACTATGAAATTTTTCAAAACAAAATATAAACAGCAGTAAAGCAAAAAGAAACTTTCTTTCTAAACCAAAATGTACTTAAAAAATACCATTTATCTTGCAAAAACAAAAAATAGACAACAAATATGATAATAAAAATAAAAACTTATCTCTTCTGTTTCAACTATTGTGCCAATTATACTGTTTTTCCTCCATAATTCGTTAGAAACAACTTTAGAGTAGACAAACCATTTACAATATGTCTATCAATTTAAAAACAATATAAAAAGTTAATGCCTTATCACTCGTGTATTAACCTTTGACTCGTCGATGGTGATAATAAGAGGATTTTCTTTTTAATGGAAAGCAGTATAGAGATAATGAATTGACAGTTTGTTAGTTTGTTGTAATTATCAACAAGTTTATTTCGCAAGCGATTATTTTTAAATATGGATAATCCGAGAATTAGAAATTATATATAGTTATGGTATGAAAAGATTGCTGGGAATATCATTGAAAGCGTTGTATTTAAAAATGAGAGATAAAACTTTGTTTTGCTTGTGATAATGTCCATGTTTCAAATCGTATCTACAGCCATCAAATAAATGTTGTTGTAGAGTATATTTATTTTGTTAGTTTTTTTAATGCTATGAAAGCAACTTTTGGCTTACTTAAATGTAGTTTTAAGATATTTAATATCTTTTTTGTTTTACAGAATTTCCAATAAAACGGTATACATATAGAGATACAAATAATAAGAGAAAGTTCGGTTCATATTTCAGATTATATTATCAAGTATTTCTTAGCATTCTAAGTGGCCGTGAGAAAAAAAACTTAAAAAAAAATGTTTACGATATCTATTACGATAAATTTCATAGGTTAGATATATCTGTAACACTCGTCTGTACAAGCAAGTAATGTATGATACAACAATGTTATACTTTTTTGAAACTGTTAAATCAAATTCTCATTACAATTACATCAACACAAGATAATTATTTGGAATTATTTGGAAGTACTTAAAAACATAATAAACACTTATAAGAAAAGTGTAAAAATCAAAAACTGCTATTTCATCATTTTATGTATTGGTTGACAATGTATTTTTATCAATATAACGACCACAACTTGGACTCAGAGGGCATGTTATAATTGATTTCTGCAATATGTTTTTGTACTAAAGTTCCCATAATACAACTGCCTTTGCGCTTATCTGAGAACTTTGCACCTTGACTCATCTAAATGTACGACCGCTAGTACGGCGTTAATTTATTACTCCGTTAACACCGTAACTGACATTCGATTGCACAACTCTCAATGAAAATATGTCTAAGAAGAAACATCTTTATACAAATGAATGAAGCTGTTCTATACATAGAAGTATTCGATGAGGCATACATTGTTGAATCAGTAATAGAATAACATAATATTTTTAACTTCATTTACATTATACTGCCAGAAATAGCATGTTTCATTCGAGACCTCGAAATATTCTTAAAGGGGTATTTTTTCTGCGGGAAGCCATCTTTTCCAACACAGCTTAGCGGTATCTTGGGAAAGCAAATACAATAGAGAACAAAGAAAGTAAAACGGGATCTGTGTGTTGGAAAAGATGGCTTCCCGTTATAAAAAATACAGGTTTAAATAGATTCCAATATGAAGAAAAATCTAATAAAAAAATCTTACAAAAAATCTCTACTTCGAAACAGAACTTTTCCATACGACCTCAACATTTTCCAGCATGATTCTTCCACTATAAATAATATAGCATCTTAATCTTCTACTTCATTAATTAAAACAAATAATCCTACAGTAGCTGGCAATAAGTAGGAAATTCCTTCCAGCGCCACGTATATTTGTACAATGCTAATCTTAAAGATCGGCTTATGAATATATTAACGATGAAATGCAAACAATATCACAAGGTCAGAGATGCAAATATCTGCTTGTGGTTTCAAGAGAAGATCTGTACGTTTTTATGGCTATTATCATCTACGATTTTATTGATAATTTGAAGTCTTGGAAAAGGAACTCTGTTGCGTCATCACGCCGATATTAAAGTGTTTTTTTTTAAATGAAGCTTAAAATGAAGTTTGAGACATATTTTGATACTGTTGGCTGCAATATTGGTTTCAGTATTCTTAATACCGTATAGACAATTAGAAAGAGGTTTACCTATCAAATTCTCGATTTCGTTTCCAGTTCTCACAGAAACCCAGAGTACAGTATAGTGAACGCGGGTACAAAAGAAGAACACTAAAGGATTATATCGGGGCAGGAATAAGACACCCAACAACAATACATTCACAGCATGACCTAATGGGTAATTCCATAACGGGGGGGGGGGATATTCCTCTGGGGTTGCCATACTTCTTATACTCAGCAGTAACGTGT
>JAQIWE010004465.1:0-10757 GCA_034698565.1 Campodea plusiochaeta | reverse complement strand
CTAATTAGTTTGTTTCTTATAAGTGGCCAAACCCAAGAAGTATCTTAAACATGAATGATAATATATTATTTTTGTAAAGCTTTTTGACTTACACTATGTGCTCTTGTTATGCTATCATTTGAATTTGAATTTCAAGTTAATGAAGTTATTGACAGTAACTTTTACGTATGTTCAGAAAATATCAGACTTATTGAAGCGAAAATTTCCTATCTTTTAACGTTTAAGTAAAGAAACTTTAATTTACAATTTAACAGCCTCAAAGAGCTTGGTATGAACTGCGTATTACGAGAGTTACGTAAATCAGCATGCAGATACAAACCAACATCTGTTTTTACAAGGACTTTTATCTGATATTAAATAAGCCATCAACTATTTAAATCAATAATAATTATATTTGAGGGTAAAAACAATTTCTCTTTTATTATTTTGGAAGTTTCAGTTTCGTTCTTTATACTCCTCCATAAATTTCAGAAAATGAAAATTAAGAAACAAAATATCGGTATGCATCCTTATTTTTTAGCACCATGACACAAAGTGAAATAAGTATATCATAAGCGCTTTAAATTAATCTAGTAATTTATTATTAACTTTGAATTAAAACAAACAACAGTAGTTGCACATATATGTATATATATATATTTTTCAGAGTTATTTTTCAGCCATACATAACACCACAGTCAATCTCAGGACAAAAAAAAATAAGGATTATTAAAAACACAACAAGCACAATTAGGAAGCATCGACAGTTCATTGTAATCAATCATGTAACGACCAACATTAGCATAATCGCCTTGGGGTGGGAAAAGTGGTAAAACTCCTATACCCAGGTCAATATATCCACCACCATAATCCATTCGACCGCCTGGCGGATAGCCATTATAACCGTTTTGACCGCCCGGATAGACACCATTATTTCTTCCACCATTGTTTACGCCAGTATTGGTACCAAGACCAGGACTTCCCCCGTTGTTTACGCCAGCATTGGTTCCAAGACCTGTATTTCCACCATTGTTTACGCCAGTATTGGTTCCAAGACCAGGACTTCCACCATTGTTTACGCCAGTGCTGGTACCAAGACCAGGACTTCCCCCGTTGTTTACGCCAGCATTGGTTCCAAGACCTGTATTTCCACCATTGTTTACACCAGTATTGGTACCAAGACCAGTTCCCCCGTTGTTTAACCCTGGAGTTACTCTGCTACCAGAACTTCCTGGGGAACCTGTGTTGCCAGGACTGTTACCAGAACTACCACTTTTGCTTCCGGAGGAACCACTGAGACTTCCAGAACTGCCTGATGATCCAGAACTACTATTTTTAGAACCGCTACTCCTGGAATCTGAACCGAAAGAAGTACTTTTGCTGGCAGAACCTCCACTAGAACCGCGTTTTTGAGGCAAAGTGAAAACAGTCGAGCATTGAAGTTCTAAGATAAAAATTACCAGCGCGACCGTCAATATTATTTTATCTTTTCGCAGCATGATTTACTACACTAAACTGTCATTTGAAAATAAACCTACTTCAGTAAAAACCGGTATTTATTTCCTACGATAAACAATTACAATATTTTCCTCACCACACATATGGCCTATTGGTCTGCGATTATTATGAAAAGTTAATTTAAACAATAGTTCGGGAATATACCGCAACGCATTAAAAAAATTACTACAAATCCATGTGATTTTTATCTTATTTGCTATATATTTAGAAAACAATGTTACAGTCAATTTCCTAAAACTATATGATATAGTCTCTCTGTTATGTGGTGTACACTGTACAGTGTTTCAGTAATAATATACTCCACAACCAATTTCCGGGCAATGAGGAGTTATACAATACGGATTATTGTACACACAACATTCACAGAAAGGAAGTTCAGGGTATCTTCTGTAAACTGGAAATCCACCGTAAATTGGAAACCCATCTGGGTTCACTATTGGTGGTCCATAGTCCACGTATGGAATTTGTCCACCTGGTCTTCGAAACGGCTCGAATTGTTGTCCCATACCGTCGTACATTACAGGTTGTTGCTGACCACCTGGAGAACCACCTTGACCTCCAGACTGCTGACCACCTTGAATATATTGACCACTAGTTTTCTGACCTCCGGAACTTCCAGTTTTCTGAGAACCACCACTTTTTCCACTACCAATGCCACTTGAGCTTCCTTTAGAACCGGAACCCTGACTACCAGAACCGCCAGAACTACCAGTTCTGCTACTGGAGCCTCCCTGCTGGGGTAAAGCGTTAACACTATATTCTTCGTGTAATACAATAATAATTATTGCGACAATTAAAGAACTGCTTTTCAATATTGCTGACATGTTTCAGTTCTCAAACGAAACTGCGATTTAACAATGATCGCAGGAAAAATTTATTGTTTTACAAATGTTTTCTGTTTTGCGAATATTATTGTTTCTGTGAAATTTCACAAATGGTTTGCTTGAACTGTTGTAACCCCTAGTATTAAATGACGTAAAACATGTGATTTTTGGAATAATGCATTTCGGGAAATTCCATTTTTGTGATTGAGCTTGTCATACGATTGTTCGAAAATACACGTGTGAGATGTAAATTTAATAATACGAATATTGGAAGTTTATTATGAAATCATCCTGTACAAGCCTTAATAACGTAGTAACGTACGCTAAAAATCGCAATAACATTTTATATTTTAAATCTGTATTTTTTTAGATTGCTTTTAACGTTATAACAGGAGTTTTTTTTTACTATTTAGTCTTTAAATAAATACACAAGCAAAATGGTCATCTAGATTATAGCTCAAATAGAATGATCTCTTCGAAAATAACTTGATCAATCCTTTCTTGAACTAAGTCACTAATGCTGAAAAATTACTATCGAAATCAACATTCTCATTGATTTTGTAATATCCATCACTTCAACAAAAATACTTTATATGATTCATAAAAGTTTGCACGATATTATAATTCAATACTTTCAAAACTCTTATATTTATTTTTTTGTTTATCAATTTTATTGTTAAGCTATATCACACTTGTTCGATTGACAATGAGAATATTATTACCTCAACTCTATAAAAAAATACAATGAACATCCAAACAGATGTGTATTTTTATCACTTTGTACATTAATATTTGCAAAATGTTACAATGCAACTCTCAAAGAGGAAATTGTTTCTTTTTTGTACTAATTTTATATTAAAGTAATATTTTCTGACATGTTGTGGGTAGTGTACCATGACTAAGCAGAGAATCACAACACATAGACAAAATATAAAATTAACACATTTAAATGTACAGTAAATGTTTCGTTTATAAAATGTACCGTACCGTATACAATGAGTTTACTCGTGCATTAAGTAATTAATTTCTTTTTAAAGTAAATGGATAATCACGATGAAGGCTTAAAGAATTATTCACATTTTCAACCAATTTAACTTTTGGAAAATGGAAATTTATTATACGGAATATGACGGTGGCAACTGTAAATTTTACAGTACTATAAATATTGACTTTATCATCTGATTGTATAAAGTATCAGTCAATATACTTACATTATTTTACTATGAAATCAACCATTTGAAAATACTACAGATTATAGTACTACTGAACTTCAGCTAGTCTCAAAGTTATAGATAGCTGTTAAGAACTTATTTAAAAGGCCACCAGCAGGATCTCTCTCTCTCTCTCTACTCCGATATAAAATCCCACTTTTTCTTCCAATCTCACTCGGCAGCCAATCAATGATGAAATAATGAGGACACAACTTCTGGAGTATTCCATTCCAAGTGGAGAACTTTATATAGGGTTAGCAAAGGAAATATACTTTATGAACTAAAGGCGAGTAAATTAAACTCTTTTTTTTTTTTCAGCAGGGCGTTTCATTTTCTAACACGTTTTCGCACACCTCCCTTTTCACTTTCTTTATTTTATATTGCACTCGATATTTATATTGCACTCGATATCCTTGGGTAGCAAAACGATATTCGCTCCGCAAAAACGGACCTTTACGTAGAAAAAAGTTGTTAGATGCTGTTAATAAAATTCACAATGGATTGCTAATTTTGAAGTGGTTCTATTTCAATAAATAAAGGAGAATGTACTTTTTAAAATTTTCCAGTTTATTGTAAGTTCATGAAGGAACTCAAAAGTTTCGGATAGACTGTTCTCTTTCTTTTACTGAGATAGGATGTTCGTCAAAGCATCCGACATGCATTATATCCAGTTACAGTTAATAATAATTAGAGTGTTCTAAAAAATGTCGGCGCTCGTGTGAGATGTAAAATAGAGTGATTTCGGTCTTGAATATCAATAATAATGAGTTCTTCCGTGTTATGCCACAGTACGTTAATAAAGTAAGTACATTGATTTGCAAAATTATTGTAATATACTATTTGACGAAAAATATTAAAAATAGTACCTTTATTTCTCTTTGATAAAGTTAATAAAAACGAAATATTAATAATAAAAACTATCGAAAGCCCGCTGTCCAGCACGATTCAATTTTGCGACCCATTTTCCACACTATATACAATTTCACGTACAAAGTTGTAAATAGTACGACATTTCATGGTTAAATTGAACCATGGAATTCGTGATTTAGCGATTTCACCATTTCTACAGTACATAATAGTAAAAAAAACTTCCCGATTTTTTATTCAAATTATTCCCTGTGCCGTTGACAATGGTTCGTTTGAATGGTTTACCACAAGTTCAAAATGACCGGAAAATATGACATTGTAAAATAGGGTGTCAATAAAATCATTCACCCTTATTGTAACTCCATTGCTTCGAATAAAATGGTCTCTCAATAAAATTGAATAAAGCTTTTTGTGTGGATAATTTCGAACTCTGTAACATAAATATAATACGTAATATTAATAACAATAATATAGTGGTGTTTCCGTATATTATTTCAAATAGGTGAATAATAGTATAAAATAATTACTGTACTTACTTCCGCTAGCGGTAGAACCCAGGGTGGGTTTTGTTCTGTTCTGATACATTTCTCCATTCGTCTCTGTTTTCGATTCCTTGAGATTCTTCCACTTACATTTGTGTCATGAACTTTCTTAGCGAGATGTTCTTTACAGGACAGGGTTGCTGGCCCGACTCCCGACCCCATACGAGGAGTGATTTGTATTGAAGTTTACTCCCCACATCCCTTTCTCGTATGCCAGGACCCATTTTCCCACCATGGTTGGTTACCTTCTCTTCCACTGAGATACCCCTGTTGCCCACTATCTACCAGCGAGGAGGTAAGAACAGGATTTGAAGAGGCTAAGTTTCACTAAATGGATACAGTGAAATATATTTTTGCAGTTTAGATCTTGTAACTGCACTCTTGCTCTTCCTTTAGACGCATAGAGTAATTAGGCATGCTAATGTTCCAACCACTAATGTTGCTGGTTTGAGAAAAAGTGCATTTACTGTTAAAAAATACAAAAAGTTTGAAATGATGTGCTTTTTTAACTGAAATTGATTAATTGTTCATATTGTTTCAAGTGCAAATTTTGAGCGAATTAACTGTTTTTAGCGAAATAAAATTAATTTGCTTCAGAAAATCCTGTCTCGAGCTCTTGGGAAAAACAAAATAACTGTTAATTGCAAAATCTTACCGAGATATAATAGTTTTGTTTGTTGTTGTATTTCATGGCAAGTTATTACACATATAAAGTGTTACCTTGCACCCATGATTTACAAATTTACCCATTTAGAAGCTCTTGTAGCTAGAATCATCTTTTAAAATTACAACATCCCGGATAAAGTAATTTCCCGTTTAGCTACCTCACTCCCCTCCCCTCCCAAATAGCAAACCAAGAGTCCAATTAAGCAAGAGCCACACAACAGCTCAGGAATTTCAAGAGACGTTTCATGTAAGAATAGCAGAGATGGGTACAAACCAGCACTATATTTTTATAGTAACTTGTATTATATAATGGTGATGCTCATAAATGACAAATATTAATGGGAACTCTGTGATTTAATCGGTTATAGTAGCAGAAGTGTGATTTTTTTTAAAGATCCAGTTTCTGACAAACAGCATGAAGAATGTACAGGCAGAAATACAGGAATAATGTATTAATAAAATGAAATTAAGCACAGTTATCCTTAGAATTTATAGAAAAGCAAAGAAGAAAATATATAATATTACTATTTAGGTGGTTTATCCTCCCTAGATGCAACAATAAAAGATAGAAAAAATATCAGACAGATGTGAGAATTGAACCTGAAACCTCTCCAGCTAGCGCCTAGATCAATTGGCTGGCCAACTTGTCTCATTCCCCCCCCCCTGTTTTAAAGCTGTAGTGTATCTATAAGCCACTTTTCTATTATGCACATACAGGGAGTTTTTTCTCTCTATCTCTTTTTATTGTTGTTTCGACCTCTAGGAGTTAAACCATCTCAATATTAACAGTCATCCTTATCAATATGAATTTGCTAAGTTTGCTAGAACGTCATTCTGTTTTTTATTTTATTTTAAAAATTACATTACATTATTGTTTTAGTTTAATTATTACATTTGTATACAAATGATGGCTTGATTTCGAATTCTTTCAAAATTTTCAAATATTATACGAAAATAAATTATTGTTACAGAGTTACGAGATATTTCGTTCCCAACCTTTCTAGTTTTTCTTCGGGGCTGCACTCGATAACAGCTGTTGAGTCAATATATTTATTTAAGGAAACATATTAATATAGCATAATAAGATATTCATTTCATAATGATAATACAACATCCCGTTTTTTTTTTCTTTTTTCATTTACTTTTGTATATTTTATATTGCCTTGCATTCGTTTTATTCTCCATCTGGCTTCATAAATTCCAAGACATGCAATGTACATAATCATACTAAAAGCAACTTTATTATCGCAATTATTTCAAATGAATGAACAATATCTAATTTATTTAAAAGACTTCCCAAAATTGATTGCTTATGCTTCCTTGCTTTAATGAAGTATAGTAATAACGTAATATACAGTAACATCAAATGAAAATTTGGAACGTAATGTTTAACCATTTTGTAACGTATAGTACAGGTTTAACTTACAAATAGTTCGTTTCTTATTAATCTTTTTTATTATTGCTAAGACAAAGGTTTTTACACGAAGAGCACTAACTGCTGTTATGCCCAAGATCTCTCAGTTTCTTTGTTGAACCTTTTCATTGATAAGTATATAACTTGCTTGAAACTCACCATAGAGATATGAAACAAACAGTGTTGACGAGGAACAAGGCCATTAAAATTGTTTTATACTTTGTACACATTTGCATCTGTCACAGTCATAATTATGGCACTTAAATATGAGGTGATGAGATGCTTCTTGCGGTAGCTTACAGGCACACCATACATGCTGTATGTGCCTACAATTTTGAACACTCAAAACCTTATTACCTTAAGAGCAAAAATAATACTCTTCTATATATTTATACTGGAAAGTACATGAAGTGCAAAGTTTTTAAACTTTTACAAAACTAAAATCGTAGTGTACCTCTCTTTATCTTGACCACGATTCCCTAGCTTCAAACAAAAGAAAAACTTTGAGACAAAAAGTCAAGAAAAAATGGTACACCTGTTTCTGCCATAAATAACCCCTGAACTAAGTTATCTCTTACTGGCCATCTAGCATATATTACATCCTTCGCTCGATACACTATCTTCCTTTTTTTTTTCTTTTTTCTAAAAATTTATAGTCCGTGTGCGATTTATTCCCATTCTAAATGTACAACCGCAATTTATTTTTTAAGGTAGAGTTTTATCGTGTTCTTTTGCTTTTAAGAAAAGGGGAAGTAAGAAGTGGAACGAATTACTTGTACTTTACCTTTACTTTGCACCCATAAGAGAGGAAAAATAATGGGTCTAGGTAAAGTAAGGTATATTACATGACAATGGTTTCCTTTGTCCTATAAAAGTTGTAAGTTTATATGGTGTGTCTGTGTGTATAAAACGGTGCATTTATGTTTTTGTTATTTCTTGTGATTGTAGTACATATTGCATAAAATCAGTTTTGGTTTTATATTAAGATTCTTTAACTTGTAACGGTCAATGCAGCAGTAAAAGATAAAGAACAATTTGTGCAGGAGTGAGAATTTAATTCCATGACTAGTCAAATTCCAGAGAAGTGCCTTGACCACTCGAATCACTTGACACACGCCACTTTATTCATAGTTTTACATTCTTTGCGTATTGTTCATTTTCTTTCACTAAAGGTTATTTTTTTATTTTATGTAAATTAATGTAAAATAATGTTTTTCAATATATTCAATAATACATGTGATTGTCTAATATTTCTTTTTCTTATACTGTAACTATTTACATAAACTTTTCAGCTTGGAGAAAATAATATATTTGCTGTCTGTGTTTATACATTTTTACTCCTGCATAATGAAAAGACAAAATAAAATTCACGTATTTTTTATTTATTTAACTGTATTAGAAGGAAACAGCAGTTCTAATGAACTTAACAACATTTAATAGCATACCAATGGACCAGAACATATACGCTGCTTTTTATAATGTGGGTTTTCTTTAAAAAAAAAAAACTTTTTTATATAAAATATACGTTTCTACAGTTGTAGTTATAACAGTAAATCAGCAAAGATATACAGTTTATTCCTTTCATATACGAACAGCATACTATCTCTCACGCTTTGAAAGAATAATGTATGGTCTTTACTGTATTTAATTAAAACATATGAAATTTCATAGGGCAATTTCGCATGTTTAATTAACCTTATAGAGTAGAATATGGAATGTTTCGAGGGATGAGAATAAATTATGAAATAGATAGCATTTCTTCCTCTTTTTTAATTAATTGTACGTATATCATGAATATACCGTGCAATATATTTCATGTATCTTTTTAAATTATTATTATGGCGCTATATTATACATAAACTAAATCTATCAGGATTAATTTATAATAAAACAGAGAACTAAAATGGATTAATAAAAATTCGCTTTAAAGAACTTCTTGTGACTAATTTAATTTATCGGCATTAAAGCTATTATCAGCAAGTTAATATTGATGAAATAATAAAAAAAAAAATAATAATAATATTATTCTATTAATGACTTTCTACAAGAACTGGGGCACATCCAGAGATGACTTAAAAGAGAAGACAAGAAACGTTAGAGTTAGTAAGAATTCGTAGTATCGTAGAAGTTCATTGACTGTTGATGATAGTGTTATTAATACATATTAAAAAAAATCTAATCTCAAGCAGCAGCAATATAGATGTTTTTTCCTTTAATTTTTAACAAGGGGGGATTTAGAAATATTTTTTTTAACACGGGGGATTTTATGGATACTAAAAACGGCCAGCACTCGCAGACCGAACGAGAAAGTTTTGAAATTATTGTTAAAAACTCACTATTCAGAGACTTTTTACTTTCCATATGTTCTCTGCATTCTTTTTGTTTTATGTCAGTGACGTATCCCCCCCCCCCCCCCAAGCTCATACCAAAGTTTTACAAAAGTTTTTACGTAAAATATTTTATTTAAAAACATAAAAAACATTATTACACTGTAAGAGATTAAAGTTTTTTCATATGAATTATTCGTAATGGCAAATTATTATGAACAATGTGGTGTACATTATTTCTATCAGCATAGGTTGCAATATTACAGAAATAAAGAAAATTTGGGCAGCTGGATTTTATTGAGCACTGACAATTCAAATGTTACTATATATTAATATTATAAACATGTTAATTCTTGTTACATCTTTACATCTTAAACACATTGAGCATAATGCATAATTAGATACTTCGTTATTATACGAATGATTATTCTGTCACTGGCTGTAGATTCAACCAAATCTCCGGTGTCTTTTAATACCATCTTTTCACATCATTAACTCATTACATCTCTGTAAATAACTATATCACTTCTAGGTAAACGCAATGTTGAATCCCTAATATCCCTTCCTCCAATTTCACTGAAATGCATATAACCACTTTCTGCAGCATCATATATACCGATCAATTCATGCTTGAGGTGATACAAGCAGCGAAATCGCAATTACTGTTTGTAACATGTCACATATAACTGATGTAAAGAGGCACAGATGATTATTCGCATATATTTCATATTGCTTTGAACCTCAGAATCAGCAGCGTAAAGTTAATATGGCAGTTATATGTGTGATGTGATGGTTTATATAAAAGCATGATAATTATGAAGAAGGTATCTGATTGTAATGTTTGTTATCGAAAATTTGAATGGAAATAATACATGCTGCAGTTTTCAATACAAAGTATTTTCTGTGCTGTATTGGTCTCTTATTACGCACAGATCATGTTTAGCTAATATTTTTTTTTAACTATAATATCTATCTATTAGTCTTTTCCTTAAGGTCGAAACAACTACATGATACCTGTCTATTATTCACCATCTTTCTTAGACATGTCAAAGCCCAAAGGGGTATTTTATATCAGTCAGGTCGGGTCTTTTCTCACACTTTTATTTCCTGTTCTGGGATTTCGAGTACTATAGAATATAAACAAAATTTAATGAAGGTGACGTGGCACGTGAAACTTGTGTAGAAATAAAGACTTCTGATGACTGATTTAGAATACACCTTTAAAGCAGTTCTACACTATTTTGCGAAAGGTGTAATAAACCATCATCTATTGGATTCTAAAATCTTATAATATCAGTGTAATATATTTAAATTTGATATTTACAATATTATTATGAGTGATATTTAACATCAAACATCAGTAATAATGTTCTTAATTGTGTTTGCAATTAAAATGACACCTTATTAAT
>JAQIWE010004464.1:0-10757 GCA_034698565.1 Campodea plusiochaeta | reverse complement strand
TTTGAAATTAATTGACGACAATTGGTAATCAATTAATGTCGTTTATTATCATTTATTATCATTTGATTTTTTAAATGGTGTCAATTGTTATTTTCACTAGGGATTTAATGATATTTGTTATTTCACACTGGTATATACAATTGTTAGCATACACTTGAATGAACAGTTCAAAACAGAAGTAAAAAAAATATAATTAGTCATTATAATGTATCCCTTGTAGGACAAAAGTGAAAACATGATTAATAAATCAAGAAAAGCTTTAGAAATTGTATTTTTAAATATTCAATTTTTTTAAATAAATACTGCAGTCTTCCTCAAGAAATCTTTTCAAGATAAAACACAACAAAACATTACCACATTTAGGCTTAAAAACAATAAAGCCAAGCTAGGAATTTCATCAAATGTTGTAAAATTGTATACTTTATCATATTTTAGTAAAATTTGGCCGCAATAAAATAAACTGAAACATTGGCTCCAACATAACAAACTTCATTTTGGAAAAAGGTTATTACTTGTTTCCAAAATGAAAGACATACAGATACAAGAGATACTTAATAACATGTTAAGTTGCTTAGTCTGAATGCAAATACCGGATAACTAGAATAATTATCCTTTTTTCTGATTACAGAGCATGTGACAAAATATTTGTTTTAAAGACAATGTATTACATATATTTGGTTTAAAAGACCAAATGGTAACTTCTATACTGACTAGGCCTACTAATATTTATAAACAAATTCTTAAAGTTTCTGTGAGAAATGTAACAAAAATTATGTTTATACAGTCATATTACTGTGAATTAACAATCTAACCTACATTAAATATTAATAATTATACCTTTCTTTTGCTCTGTAAAAGTCTGTAAAGCAAGGTTCCTAATTCGAATCCCTTTATCTTGATCATCTTTAATTTTCCTTTTCTTTGCTTCTTTTACGATTTTTCCATCTATGAAATCCAACAGATCTTGTTCTTTCGTTATGTCTACTATATTCTGAAGTAAATTCTCCTTCTCTGCGTACTGTTCTTCTGTTCCAGATCTAAGTGGTAATAACAAAATAAAAGAGGTTTAGAAGTAGTTCAAATCAATAATTCTGAGTTTACTAAGATCTGTGATAGATGCTTAATGTATAAAAAATACATTCTCTACAACAACGATTCTTATGTTAGTTGAAAATAATTATTTGTGTCATCAAAACAATAGGCTCCTAGGCTGCCTGTAATGGAGTCTTATCAAACTAGTCATATTTTGGGATTCAAAAATATATATAGGCGAAATAGGCCTATATATATATATATATAATTTTTTTTTAAATAACTAAACCACCTATAAAAACTTGAAGGACCAAAATATAGTCAAAACGGGCACAATATAAAAAGGCCCTCAAGTAAAATATTTACAAATTACAAAATAATTAAGTCCAGTAAATTTCATTTTTAATAAAATTTACTCAAATTTAACCTTAAAGTAAGGCTTAGGCCTACATGGTTACTGTGAGAGCTTTTATTAGGTTATGATATTTGAACGTTTAGACTCTTGGCATTGATTTTAGTACGTCTAGATAGATGATAGGTATTTAAACAATAAGCTGTGATTTCTGAGTCATGTGATTACTGTGATGAGCATCGATTTCACCTCATTGACTAAAGTTGGCGTTAAAGTCGGAACAGCTGGCTCTCACAGTGGCTTTCAACGCCATATTTAGTCAATGCGGTGAACTTGATGCTCATGACAATCACATATTGGCTCAGAAACCATGGCTTATTGATTAAATACAGATCGTCTATCTAGAAGTAGCCTACAAAAATCAATGCTTCTTGGTCAATTTTTTTACCCAAATGCTATTCACTAATTTGAGAAAAGTGAAGGATTGCTCACCGTCTTAACGATTCCTTATCATCAGCCATGTATTTAGTTACTAGAAGATCAGAATGTATAACTTCAGTCTTTTTCCGTTCACATCAAATTTAAACTCTTGTTTTAACGTATCTGCAATCTCGTTCCAAACTTCCTTTCCTATAGTGTACGCATTTCGTCCAACTACTTCTCTCAGCAGTAGAATATCAGCGTAACAGTTGAAACAAAATGGGACTTTCCTCTTCTTCTTTCCTGAAGGGCATGGAGGATCATCTGGATTTTCCTCTTCTTCAGCATCACAGTTAGAATTGTGGACTGAATCTGTTGCTGTTACTAATGGTTCCTTTAATGAGTTACTGGTAGTAGCGGCCTGAAATTTGGGAAAGGGGCTCAATATTACTAAAGTGTCCTGTAGGTTCAGTCTTATAAGCTACTGTAGAACCAAAAGTACCCTAAACAAAGGATGTGGCGGAATGTTTAAAATTCAGAACTGAAGTTCTATCAACAAAACGTAGGAAAAGTTAATATTTTTCAGGTTTGGAAGAAGAGAAAACAGTTGATTTTGTTTATTTATGGTTATGAATATTCTATAAATTGAATACCGTGAAATATTGAATATTCAGAACCATAAATAAGTAAAATCGGCTGTTTTCTCTTCTTCCAAACCTGAAAAACATTTCTGTAATTTTGTGTTTTTCAGACTGCATGACAGCTATGTGAGACTGCATGACCTAAGTGTTTCATCTAGAGCGTTTTAGAAGGGCGCAGCGCCCTGCAATACCTCTGCAGCGCCCTGCCCTCCTTTTAAAACGCCCTTGGACTAAAATATTCCGCCCTGATTTCGAAACCTATTATTGCCGTAAATACTAACGAAATATAGTCGATCTATACATCGTTTTAAAGGTCTCGAAGCGATCTTTCACATGGCGTTTAAATCGTATTAATCGGACTAAAACTCAGGAAGAAATGCTAAAAAATGTCAATGAATCATTTAAGCATTAATTTTACAAGGCTATTTACACTGTTTTTAAAGGTTATTTCATTCATTTTCTTCAACAAATTAAAAAATTTAGTTTTATAATAGATAAACTTTGGAAATAATAGGCCTACGGTATACATATTATCAATCAATACATATTTCCTAGAACAAGCCAACAGAGCTAGTGATCTGTAATTAATTTCTAATGGACTGCTTTGACAAATTAAATACTGAAAAACAGAATCACCAGAAACCCTATTAACTTACATTATAGAACTATTATGAATAATATTATGAAACTTTGATTCAGAGATGCAGCCAATACTATAATTATAAAAGGTTATTAATTCAATGGAGCCTTAATCGTTCATTTTATTGTAGGCCTAGTGTTTTATTTTTAAAAACCTGATTTTATGTTTGTTGCTGGTTTTAGTCGAGTTGGCTTGCGTGCCCTGGCATTTTGTCGCTATGCAGAAATGTGCCCTCTTTAACCTGATTCCGCCCTGCCCTAAAAAAATTCTAGATGAAACACTTGACCTATCCAAGAATGGAGATTGACCTAGGCCTATCTTGAGAATGGAGATTGACCTGTCTGAGAATGGAGATTGACCTATCTGAAAATGGAGATTGACCTATCAGAGAATGACCTAACAGAAATGACCTAACTATCAGAGAATGACCTAACAGAAGCAATAAATTAATCTAACCTGACTAAACCTTACATAACCTGACCAAACCTCACCTAACCTAACTTGAAATAATAACATAGGCCTAAGGTAATAAGGAAGGGTAAAAGTAGCACTGTCAGATTGTGGTATGAATAACGCTGCCCCCATTTTTGCAAAAACTTTTGCAATTGTAAGGAGGAAAGTACCTTTTATTACTAAAGTGCACAAGTACTAACATTTCTAGGCAAAAAACACGAGAAAGCAATGATAAAGGATACTGAAGCTTGGGGTAAAATAAAATGCATTGCGTGCGCACCGACCCGAACCACCGCCACAACAGCGGTGGGGCTGGATTAAATCGACTAGATAGGTCTACTCGTCATTAGCCTATGTAAAAGCAAACTCGTGAACTCATCAATCGCAGTGACTTAATTTATAACAGATAGCAGTAATTTATACATCTAGTCAGATAATCAGGTTTATTTTATATCTGATGCTTATAGGCTAGCTAGATCCACGTCGGTAGGCCTATCACTGCATCAGCTGATCAGGAGCATTGTGCAGGCATTGAACAGGACAAGCTGGAGTGTGCACGCTACAAACTTACCTGGTTATTTACTGGTGTTTGTCTCTCCAAAACTTGTAACCCAAGGGTTTCCGGGGTGACTCCAGCTAGCAATATTAACTGTTGCCCGTCGGCCAGTAAAAACAGTCGTGCTGACATTTTAAAAAAACACAAAAATGAAGAGAAAACAATGGCGTACAGCGACCACCTCAAATTTCCCAAAATCGTCAGCTAAAAGTGGGCGTGGCTTCTTTAGAATTCGGTGAATTCAAGTGTCTGTCTAGAAGCATAAAATTTCAAGCTTTGAATTCAAAATAAGACGGGAAAACGTCATCATTTGAATTCAGCCAATCATAGATCAGAACGTCGAGGGCTAGAATCATTTCTTGAAGTTGTGCTTCTAACCAAAACTCTCTATTATCTCCTGGACTAGTGATGACCGTCATATATGAATTACTTAATGTTTTGGGAAATGAAAAATATATGGTAACAAAGTTACGTTTTCAGAAATCGAGAAACGTTAAAAGGAAATATTACATGCTATTGCAAGATTGCAAAATTTAATGCTTAGTTTCTATTAATTCTTCAAGGACATAAAATTACACTGTCAACTCAAAATAGCAGCATTGTAGTTGACATTTGCCTCCACTCAAAAGTTCTTTTAAGTCAATTGAAACCCATTGATGGTGGAAATTTGTGCCTCAGGGCATGACTACAATGCGTGTATAAGAACGAAGATGCTGTGTACGCTTCGTATGCATTTTCTTAGGCGGTGGATCTGTGGCATTCTGCCTCAGATTTTTGGTTTAGAGGGAAAGGACTAAGAAAAGTAGAAAACTCAAGTTGCGAAGTAAAGAAAAATAGTGTTTTTAATGCATTTTGAGAAATATAGGCCTATAGGAGATTTGTTTGCTTTACGAATATGTGTGATATTTGTTTATATACGGTAATTAAATATTTACGTGACGAAATTTCTAAAAAAAAGAAACATCAGAATTCGAAAAAGTGTAAATATTTTAATGTAAGAGCAAATGGTGTTATAAATGGATGTATTGCTCTAAGGCAATATAGTGTCCCGTCACTTTTCTTTTTTGTCTAGAGATCAGCAGATGTGTTTGATTTGTCTATATGAGTTATTCGAACTGACGGTTTGTTTACATCAGAATTTGCTTTATTAGCATACTATACCTATGTTTCTAGACAATTAATAACTAGTGTACATACTGCTGTGGATAACTAGAACTAGTCTGAACTAATCTTACAGTCAAACTACTATCTACTACAAGAATTGAAAAGTTGCCCTTAGTTGTCTCTGTCAACTATAAGAATCTTGAATGGTTACTTTGACTTTTTATTGTTTATTTATTTATTTTTCAACATAGGCCTTCAATAGACAGTATAGCGAAATAGTTGTTATACATTTAAAACAATAGTAAATAGAATTTGTGTTTGTTTTTAATGGAAATTATTTTGTTTCTCCAACAGCTTATGTTACGAAAGAAACTCCAGAAAGCTTTTCTCCTTCTAAGACTGTAGGGGACACTGCCTGCCCTCTATATTCACTGCAGATTGTAGAACTTATGCCAAAAGGAAGTCAGTACACTCTTATTCTGAAGAATGAAGGTCCCATTAAAGGACAGTTTATTTACAAGAAAAGTATTTCTTCTGATTCCAAGAAGTGCAATGATCAGTTGTTAGTGTTTCTGCTTGGTGATTGTAAGTATCAGAACATATTTATTTATTTATTGACATATTAGTAACAACAACACATTATGCCTTAGAGTTACAGTACTTTCAAATATTCAGAAAGTACAGGCATTCACAATAAATATTCTGTATTATAATATATAAAAATTTATGACATGTAGGCCAATACGGTACATTTCATATTGCTATTCATACTGCATGCAATTATAATAATTATAATCAAGACATCAGGTAATCAAACATGAGTTTTAGACTAAGGGAGATTAATTTAAATACATAATTTGGTTTAAAATGCAAGAACTTTGATCGTATTGGCCTACATACAGAGAATTATCAATTTACAGTAGCATTTAATGACTCATTCAGAATGTTTAAGTTATCCTTGTGGCAGTCAAAATCAGTGTTTTCATTTAACCTATTCTGATTCTGTTTAGAAAAAAATCTTCAATGACAACTGCTTTCTGATGACTAGGAACAAAATCTTATTTCTTGTGTTGTAATTCTTCATTACTAAAGATATTTTGGAAACCAAGTTTACATTGCAGTGTCAGACCCTTTAATTATACTTACTTATTTACTTAGGTAGTCCGTTAATCAGCATTAAGCGTGGACTCCAACATTAAGTCGGTTTTGCCGAAGTTACATCGACAGCATTGCAAGGCCCGTCGGCTGGCAAGGCCCATGTTTAAGTCCACTCTTAATTCTGAGTAATGAACTATACCTAAGTACCTTAAGTTATATTGGAAAATAATTGTAGATCTTTATATTTGTATAATGTAAATTTGGTCTGCATGAACCCAGTGAACATTTTCTTGCTTACTGTTATCTATTCCAATTTTGCTATATATACTGTCTCATGAGATTGAATTTCTACCACCAGCTATCTTGGTGTACAACATCCAGTTAAGTGTTAAAGGAAATGGTACATGGATGATAATAGGAAATCCCACAGCAGATTCAATACTTGGTAGTTTCATATGGGCTCAATGGGATTCTAAATACCAACAATTACATTATCTACATCAGAGACAACTGGTTGCAAGTGCAGGAGAAACTGATGAAGAAAGACATAGGCAACATACAATGCTTTCTTGCTTACAGTTCCATGATGAAATGCCACATGAAACAGTTGTAAGTAACAACAGATTTTTACTTTCATCATTACTTTTCATTATTTGTTTTGAACAGTGAATATTATATCGCCCCTGTAGAGGAAAACGGTGCCAAGCACCAAAATGCAAATTCTTCAGGAGAGCCAAAAAACTGAAATCAAAATTTATATTACAGCATTCCTGACCCTATAATTACAGTTAAAATCTGGTAAAAATTGGATTTATTATGTATCCTTTCAAGCTTAATTGACAGGGCTGGTCAAAATTAGAATATTTTCAGTTTTACCTTTCAGGGACAATGAAGAACTTATCCTGGCACTTGGTCCCTTTTTATATGGAGCAAAAGCATTATGCCTTATGTTATTCAATAAATATTTTGTGGAAAAAGGGCTAAGCACCAAAAAGAGGTGTTCCAAGCACCAATATTGTGGTACTTGACTCCTTTTCCTCATTTTATTTAAAAAAAAATCATGGTTATTTTCTCATTTTATCTCTGAAATGGTTAGAGTTGTGGCTGTCTCTTTTTTCCACAACATGTAGGCATGTTTTAGGACCTCAATGGAACTGATAACTCAAAAATGATGGCGCCTTTTTCCTCTACAGGGGCGATATATACAAATTGTGTAAAAAGTCAAAATATGTCACAGGAGAACTTGAGGCATTTTTAGAATACAAAAAATGTTATAATTTGAGAGGTTTCTGTTATTTTTAATTACCTCCATGCTCACTTGAATGATGTTCATGGGCTTAGTTCAACAGTTCAGTCTCAATTAAATAGAATTAATAGTAGAATAGCAATGATATAATTTTTTTCTTTTCCAAGGAAATATTTATTGTAAACAACGAATTTTTAATTTTATTTTGTTATTTTGGAGTGGAATACATTGCACTGGAAAAATACGGTTACTTTTGAAAAAGATTTTATTTGTGCTCAGCATTTCCCCAAAATCTTGGAAATTTCCCCGAACCTCGTTCGAGCATATTCTGCATCCCTGACTGATTATATTGGAAAGTATACACTGATAGTCTATAGTGCAATGGTTGTGAAAACTGTATCAGAGAGTAAACATGAATGATATTAGTTACTTCTGTTTCTTTCAGTTAAACATTCCATTACAAATGCCAGAGATACCTGAGAGTAAAACTGTATATAATGATTGGAATGTAGATAATGTACCTTTGAAAATTCACAATGGTTTCATTAATCTATCAGTTCTCACAGACTCATGTGGAATTGTTTGTATTTGTCATCATTATCTTTACCAGGTAAGACAAACACTTCATTCACTGGAATGTGTGTTTCTTATTTTTGTTGTAGTTGATATAGGTCTACTTAGTTTGGAAATTCAATTTGGTAATTGATAAGCTAGTACCCCAACTCTTCTTGATCACACCATTGTAACTTTAATACTTTAAAAAAAAAAGAATTGAACCCTTTTTTAGTGTGTCCATCGGGTACCCGAGTATGAACTCTGGCCCCGGGTACAAACTCGGGTAAAAATACCCTAAAATATCAGATTTTTCTCTCTTTTTTTTTACTAATTTTAAAAATATTTATTACGGTATGTTTAGGAAAATACGGTTAAACAAATGTAAAAAAACGTGTTCATACGATGATCGGAACATAAATTACAATCATTTCAAATTTCAATAGAAAAATTTCTATATATTGATTTAAATAATAAACTGCACTAGTACGCCTATGTTTCACTTGCTAACAACTGAAAAGTGACATACCTGAATTTTGGAGCTTAAAAATATTTTATTTTAATAATTAATCAATATCATAAGGTAGAAATATCATCATACGGTATTAAAATTTAGGTTTCGTTAAAATACTCGATGTGTAATTACTAGGCCTACTAACTATTATTCTTCTTCAAAATCGTATATAGTTCTCGTTTTTTAGGATGTGAACCGATTTACATATTTCAAATCGGCATTATTATGTGACAGATAATAGTATAGACGTATTTGGGGTTTACTTTACTATTATCCCGGGTCGATGGCAATGGTATTTTACACTTTTCTCACTGGTATCGTTAACTACACATTTTTTACATTATATAACACCTACCATTATTGAAATTAACTTGTTTCAGTGCTTAAAAAACGCAAAATAATGCGATATACTCCTGTTTCTTTTTTGTGGTGTACGCATGTTTGATCAACGTAACAATCGTACGGCGGTGTTGCCAACATCCTACATTTTCGTTACTTTGCTCGGTATGTTATCCTTGCCTGGTAATTATAATTGTAGGATGCGCGGGAGCGAAGAGGCGGTGATAAGCGCCCCAGAGTGGCCCCGAGCTTGCCGAGGGCCGTGATGCACGCCGCCAGAGCGGCCCTAAGCTTTCCAAGGGCCACAACGCAAGTGGCGTGCCAAAGGCAATGGCGTGAGCAGTCGAAGCATATTTGAAGCGTTGTGTACACTGCTAACTTTTTCTGTTACTTTTCCCGTATTTTTTTCACTGTAATAGCCTATATTTCACTTATTATGGTGCATATCGAAATAATAAAACAATATTATTATCCTTACAATGTCATTTTTATTGTTTTAAATCTTGCAACAGTGCATCACAATGTCAGTAATAAACCTGGCACACCACATTTCGTAAAGGCAAATCGAACGCTTTTCTCTCTTATTAATCCTTAAAATCATCATAAGAAAATCGCAAAAACGTGAACTAACAAATTATTACGTAACTCAGTTTTATCAAATTAGGACTACTAATTTTCAATTTGTTAAAACAGGCTAATCGACCCTGGATGATAGTAAAGTATCTGACTACAACTCTGCTATTGGGACTGCACAGCATCCCTGTCTAAAGGAAGACAGTCTGAAACAAGACAAATTGACCCTAACTTTAAAGAGCATTTTCTTATTTATCGATCACGCTCATGATTTCAAAATACGTAAGCAAATGTAAATTAAACTAATTTAGAATATTGTTAAAGCTAGGATGCTGTTACCTTTGATTGAAGCTGCAATCGTTCTCCAAATCTTGTTTCTGTCTCGTGCGTGGCCTCATCGGAAGATCACTCGCCTCCATATTTTTTTGTACACAGGGAAGACTAATGCCGTGGGTCAGTACGTTTATGTCAGTGACCATGAAACAAAATGAGCGATATTTTCGGATATTTTACGTATTTCTGAGAAATATCGCTTTGATTTTAGAAAATTTCTGTACTGGATTTATTAATATTATAAACTCGCATTATTATCAGTGCTATCTTCTGTAAAATAGGTCTAGATTTAATCTTTTTGTTTCCTTTTGAATGCAACCATGTACGCATTCAATTACAGGGTCAGACGTAAACACCGTGGTCAGCTCTTTTTAATTTACTCAAGGTCATGTCAAGTTCCAAATTTTTCGCATTTTTTATCATAATTGAATGGAATGAAATTTTACTAATCTGATTAGTTCTTATAATCCAACTTTTCTCTTTCTTTTGCAGAAAAATAATTATTATAGTAATTTTTTAATATTATAACAGGGGTGGGTATTCGAAAAATAAAGATCCAATTCTGATTCTAATACCAGCTAGAGTTGGCTACATTTTGAATTCCATTTCTGATTCCAATACCAAAATTATATAAATTCCGATTCTAATTCCAATATATATTCATATTCTGATTGAATTCTAATAACAGGTATTTCTTATTTCGAATTCCGATTCCAATACCTAAATAAAATATTTTTTAATCTTATATTGTTCTATTAGTCCATGTCGTTTTGTATTGGGAAGGAAGGAAAATATGTAACTAATGTCCATGTTAAAGACAGTTCGTAAAGCGCCACCTTGGTTGGTTCGAGCGAAGAATTTTTTTTTAAATTTGAAGTGAAAACTATATAATTTGCGGCCATTT
>JAQIWE010004463.1:0-10760 GCA_034698565.1 Campodea plusiochaeta | reverse complement strand
TCTTTCTTTTATTTTTTCTCTCCCTTTTTTTTTCTCCTCTTCGAGGGGTGTGCTGAAGCCCCCCCCCCCCCTCCCGTGGATCCGCGCCTGTTAATGCTCACCCCACCGTACCATTCCAAGTATTTGGTGCAAATTGTTTAATTTGAAAACCTCAGATTCAAATGTAATATGAATGAAAATAAAAAGTTTCACCCAATAATGTTGTATTATTTATCACACAAACCCATTTTTAAATTTAAAACAAACTTCGAAAAATAGTCTTGCTTAGTTATAAAAATTTTCATTATTAAAAACTGGAAAGTTCCCATTGCATGGAGATGGGTTTGGTAAACATACCATAAAAAGAGTTTTAAAATTGATTTTATTATTTAATTTCTTTCCGTGGCACTATTTAATGCATTGCATGTTTCTTTGTACAATTCTCAGTTCTTTGAATACGTGCTAATATACAAACATGGTTGAAAAAAAGAAAAGTCTGTCTATACTTTCTATATTTATTAAAGATAACACAAGAAAATGATATAAGAAATGAAATACAAAAATGATAGAAGTAATAAATGCTTCTAAAGGAACACCATCATTCAGAAAATACAAGAATAGGCCTATTGTTACTAATTTTCTTTCAAATCAATAAAGTGTAAAAAGAAATGGCCTATCATGTTTATTTGGTATATGGATGTTGATTATTACAATGAATAAAAGATACATAATTTGAAAGTTAGGCCTATTTTAAACTGTAATATCTGTAAACATTACTAACATAGTAGTTTTGTAAAGATGACAGTATTTTTAACGCTGTAATATAATGTATAAAGCATGTTGACATTAATGAATCCACAGATTAAGTATACCTCAAAAGAACAAATAATATAATAAGATGAAAGATGCTATCTGACGAAGTAATATAGGATACAATATGATTGTCGTAGCCTACTTCATATTATTGAAATACAATTAAAAATATGGTACAATATAAAAAATTACAAAAATTTTCATTTGTGCACCAGGCAGCTCAGGAAACATGGATATTGTAAAAATACAGAATGAAAAAGCTAAATGCCATTTTTACACAAATAACAAATAGTTCCCTTTTCAAACTGCTGAATTCAAATTTTGCAAACATTTCCCAAATTTCCCATGTATTCAAAAAGTAGAAATGTAAACAATTAAACACTTGACAACTTATAGTAAAAAAAAATGACATGAAATAAATGCAAGGTAAGTTTCACCTTCTGAACACAAAATAGATGAAATTGTCCATTTTCAAAGATAAATAAATCAAAACAGTGGATCTACGAAAGTACAAATAACCATATTGACACACTGTGACAGCAATGTTACAGTACTTAGTTTTTGATTTATACCTTTATCTTTTATGTAAATTAGATCAGCTCACACTTACTCAAAAAGAAATAAGGAAAGTAGCTGCATCAGCAATGTAAAAAAAGCACCATGGATAGCTTATGAACTGAACATAATTATGATTTCACACTTTCACAAAAAGTCAAAAACTATTCCACCAAACAACTGTTTCTCAATAAGAATGAAATGAGAATAAAGATGACAAAATACAAAAAAAAAAACTTGATAAGGAAAACAAATAAAAACTATGTTTTTAAACAAGAAAAAATGAATAGCTTAATCCCAAATAACAATTTGACACCTTTAGATCACTCTGTTGTTAAGGATTAATTTCATAAGGCAATCACACTTTCAGTTAGAATATAATTTATGTTATGACTGAATTAATCTTCAACACTAACAATTGAAAGTCAACACTAACAATTGAAAGTCAACACTAACAATTGAATTGACAAACATAAATTAAATATTGAAGAACAGAGTACAAAAGCCTTTGTAACAAAACAATCAGCCTTATGTTATAGTTTTTAACTTAACAAATTAATCCTTAACAACAGTGATACAAAATTGTATTCTGAAATTGTTAGTTTTTAACATATTTCAATGATTTTAACACAAAAGCAATTTAATAAATATTAATATTTTTTTTTTAGAAAACGGTATAAAGTCCGCTGTCCACTATCCAATTTTCCATCCTATGACTGTACTACCTGGAATTTGAACAATGAAACCATTTTTCATCCAATTTAGTATACTATTTAGAAATAGAAAGAATGTATCCACGGTACTATTTGTTCATCCAATTTTTGATACAATATAGTATACTATTTCTACAAAACTATTAAAAATTGGACAAGTGCATACACAATATTTCCCTTTCAATTTCTCATCCAATATTTGATCAAATATTGTATCAATTTTTCCTTACTATTTCAAGTTGGATGCTATCTTCCACATTACTATTTTTAAAATGGAAAATTGATGACAAATAGTTTGATGCCTTGAAATGTAGAAATATTGAAAGATTGGATGGATTAGAGCAAGTCCTATTTCTATACTTTTTATGAACAGTTTGTGTGAAGTGAAGTGTAGAAAATTCCTGGTAATTAAACTTTGAAGACATACAATGAAGGTACTGTACTAGTTAGTGTATTTGTATTATAAAATAGGTCTTTAGAAATAACAATTTGAATTTATTTAATAAATAGAAAACCATAAAAAGCCATCATAGCGTCATTGTTATTGGACCGTCTTTTTATAGTAGTGATAAGAAGTAGAAAATATCATTGATGATGTAGTATAACTGAGCAAAACAAGATTTCCGATACGAACTGCTTTCAATCTTTATATTGCAGTGCAGGCCTAATGTCAGTTTATTGGATTTTTTTTAAATTAATAGGATAATAGCGAATTCTTCTCAGTTCTTGTTAAAATAGTATCATGGATGTACCCGTCCAGTTTTTCATAGTCTTCAATTTAAATACAGTTTTATTGTACAATAAAATGTTGGATTGTGGACACATTTCTCCAATATAAAATAGGATGATAATTTTCGATACAGGATGAAATATAGTACCGTGGACGTGATTGTAATAAGTTCCCATTTGAAACAATGGCAAACTTTAATGTCCTAATTTTTATAGTTTTAAATGGAATTGGAACATGGACACACTCATACTATAAAAAGTACTTGCAATTTCAAATAGTTTAAGAATATTGGAAAGAAAAATAGGATTGTGAACAGCAGGCTTTAGTGACTTACTTTAAATGAAATAAGTTTATGTTGTGTTTTCTTATTATTCTTCCATTTACAAATTCTTCGAGGCTAAAACTTGATGAACCTATTCTCTTATTTATATAACTATAATATATTAATGTTATTTAAACCTATATGTACTCGCCATTGCATTTGTAAGTTTCATTTTTTTAGTAAATTGTATTTAATAATTTAAAAATGTTCAATAAAGAAGATTCCTTTATTGATAATCTTTGTTTTTGTCTGTGAAACCTTAAATCTATTTGTTGAAAGCTTCATATCTTCTGTGAATGTTTATTTTTAAAAACTGCAACGAAAAATTTGCTATATTGAATGTCAAATAATAATGATGAACATAATTAATACAACTACTGTACTGTATTAGAGTCGGACAAAGTTATTACTTTATGAATTTCTAAAAGTTGCTAGCTCATATTACAATCTATGCATTTAACAATGTTACTAATTAAACAATATTTTCAGTCAATTTCTAAAACAAATATAAATATACTGTTTATACTGCATTTCAATCAATATTTGATATAGTTGAACTCTTCTGAAAATGTTCACACTTCCTTAGTAAACAGATAAGCTATGTGCACATCAGAAGAGTTCAACTATAATGTTTTAGTTTTGTTTGTATTCATGTATTATTGAAACAATTTATAATATGGCTCACAACATTGCAACTGAATAAAATTATTAATTAACATACGGACAGTTGGAATGAAAGAAAGAAGTGCAAGATATGAAAATAAGACAGAAACAGAAGTCTACTATGTTAATATTTTTTATAACATGTTCATTTCTTGAAAATGAGTAAAATCATTCTTTTATTTACTTGTTTCTGCTTCCTTACTTGCCTTTTTTTAATTTTCTTTGGGCTTATCACACTAGATATGAATATTTTTAATTCACAAATAGCATATTTATTTTTGATTAAGGCATTTTGCAGATTAAGTAATATAATGTGTGTTTGTACCAAACATTACCATACTCATATGGATAATGGAATACTATAAATTTTAAGATCCGGTCTATATATCTAAAAGTAAAACATTGCACAAGTCTGAGTTCCATCAACATATTTAATGAAACAAAAATAAATAATATGTAATAAGTTACATTCAAATATATCAAATTACACTTTCTAACATTTTTAAAGTATGATTTAACAGTCTTATTTCTTTTGGCAAATGACAATAATATTATAAGAATAAAAAACTAGAAAAGTTGTTACAAAACAAATCTAAATTAAATCTTGCTTTACAAAATTGTTAACAGTCAGTCACATTAAATATCTGTTTCTGTAGTATTATTGTCTTAATTCACAATATAATGTATAAAATATGTTTCTGAGAGAAGCTACTTCATAGGAGATGAGGATTCTGGCATTTCTGTTGGTTCGTTTCTAGGGCGAGCAATACTGGTATAAGGACCATCAAAATACTGGTATTTCGGCATTAAAGATATCTGTTTTTTCATTCACTTTAGTCACTTATTATTCAAACTGCTCTTAAAAATCAAGGAAATCTAACTATTTTAAAATTTAAGAAGCTCATATTTTTTAATCGCAACATGGCCATGGTCTATCAGAGGGAAAAGTGAACATTCCAACACTAAGTTTCAAAAATGTTTCATAGTCCATTTTCTAGAGTTTTCCCACATTTTCTTTAAAAAACATCTTCTAATTCACTAAAAACCGTATCATCTTACGTATAAGATTTTAATACCGAAATACCAGTATTGAAAAACACTCCGCTATTGCAAATCCTACTCCTTACATACATTTCTCACAATTCAGACTAATTTTAAGAAAGAAATTATGATTACAGAGACTTAGAAGTTGAAAGACCATTTTTATTTAATTGTAATATGTAGAGATCTGAATTACAGTATCATTTGAAAATAGGCTATATGATACAAAGTTATTTTTTGCAAGCACTAATGTTAATGCTTCCACAGTTCTATAAGCATATTACAATAACTTAGTCAACACCAATAACTGAGTGTTCTATTTCAGACATCATTATCAATGCTACAAATAAATAATATTAAAATGAAAAAAAAAATGAGTTACCACATATTCCACATAATTATGTCAGAATATAAAGCATTCATTTATATCACAAGAAATTGATCACAATCACTCAAACATGAAAAAAACATTCATTAGAATGAAGATTCTTTTTTCCTACTTGGATGTTATAACCTGACCATGCTATTTTGCCTATATGATACTTTTTAATTTTGCTATTTGATAGTTAAAACAGTACATAGTTCCCTGATATAAAATTTTTAACTGATGGAAATCAATGTAGCTTTATAAAGTGTTAGGAAAAGATTTAAAATTTTCATAGGATAAGTTTACAAAGTGTTGTAACTTGTAAGCTTACAACCTGACTAGCTTACCAAGTATACAGAATAAAGTTGTTTAAATTGTGAATATGAAGCTTCATATATTTCAGTAGATCTATCATTAATCATACTCCGTCTAATAAATTTAAACTTTTCACAATAATTATGATTGTATTCAGTATACCCATATTTTACTCTGAAAAATGCTGCTAATAATATTATATAAAAATTTATCTCATCCATTATCGACTACTTTTATAAGATTTGATTTTAAAATTGAGAACATTTTTTTAATATGTCTATTTGGCATTAGTCTTAGTAGACAAGTTAAGGAATATTTGAATCTGTTCTATTACAACATTTTGAAGGAAGAGAACTCCAATTATAATTATAAGATAACCTACTACGATGTTCTTCCCTGCAAATTTGGTTCAAATGTATAAGATTGTCATACTTTTCTTCAAGGTTTCGAATTGTCTGTTTGTGAGTAATTAAGTAAGAATTGAAACAACCTCTTGATTTATATTCAGTGTCAAATCTAGGCTCATGAATCCTATTAATATTTAAAGATGCAGTCCAAGTACCGACTGAGACATCCTCACTATTGTAAAGTTGCAGTAAGTTTTTATTCTCAGCAATGAAATGAACTATATCACTACTTAATACATATCCACCACCTTTGGCATAAGGTAAATATCTATCACAGAGAATCCAATCTTTTTCTTCCCATACTCCACTTTTATGAACAGGAGATCTACCATCAAAGAAACCCCAGTAGAGTCTCTTAGATGGTTTCAGTATTAATTCACTTACTAAATCATCAGTTTTTACAAAGCTGTCATCATCACATTTTAACAAATATTTATAATCTAAATACTTATCTACCCAATAGAAAGATTCTAGAACCTTCTTTGTGAGTTGAGTATAATTATCATCTATGTGTGAGAGTAAAATTAAATCTTTAAAACGTTGTTGTTCAGATTGCAAAGTTTGATTTTGATCAGGGGATACATCTTTTGTTCCTAGTACAAAGAAGTGTTTTACTTTCTCATTTGCTTGTATTTTCAACCATGATTTCCGAATCACAGATCTTCTTTGAAGTCCTTCTGGATGTGATAAAATAGTTATTAAAAGGAAGATGTTGGAATCCAATTTCCCATGTTTTCCTGAACCACTCTTTCTTATGGAGAATGTGTTACATGTTTCTGGATCCACAATTAACACTATGAAAGATGTTCCCAGTAGAAAACAAAACATACAATAAATAACAGTGGAAACTCGAAATCTCGGAAACATATTGTCCAATCATGCTTCTTTGTCACTTTGGATTTTCCTACAAAAATAAAAGAAAATTTATTAACAGAACTTTCATGCATGAAATGATTCGAAATGTGTGCATAAAATTTTATTTCATACC
Organism: Campodea plusiochaeta; assembly: GCA_034698565.1. Lineage (NCBI taxonomy): Eukaryota > Metazoa > Arthropoda > Diplura > Rhabdura > Campodeidae > Campodea > Campodea plusiochaeta. The sequence goes on along the minus strand of JAQIWE010004463.1, from coordinate 3,867 downwards.
GGTATCAGCTTAATTTTTTCTACATCTGTTAAGTAGGCCTAGGCCTATATTAATTCAAACTACAAACATAGGCGTAGTACCAGTAGCTTGATTCTGCAAGTGCAGATATTTTTCTGTGGCATCTGAAGAATCATCAGAGTGCAGCAACAAGGCCTAGCTAATACATAAGAGCCATATAGAGGGTTTAGTGACTCTATCCTTCAAACACTGGTACGATAAAAAAACAGACAAAGTAGTTAAAATAGCAGGAAGAAGAGCTGTGGTAGAGTGACTTGGCAGTATACACAATGCCTCATGTAAGCTCATGGGGCTTCAAGGCGCCACACACTGTGTAGTCATTGTTTTGATACGTACTGGTTCTGGTACTCTAGGATTACGAACCAGTATGCAGCAAGGCAAATGTGGTCACTTCGCTCCCACATATCCTAATTATAATCAACAGGCAAGGGTACAGTAACATAGGTACCTTGCAATGTACTGTAATGAAAAGTGGAGTTGTTGAATGCGCCCAATCGATAAAGTATCATAGAGGTGCCCAGCTTCCAAACAGACAAATACAGGTAGGTCTAGCACAATAACTGACACTTATTGTCTTAGGGCATTGTTAGTTTTGGTTCATTTCTATATATTTCGGGTAGGTTTCCTTTCTGGGATAGGTCAAATTCCATTCAAAGTAAAGTCAATCTTCCATTCTCAGATAGGTCAATCATATTTGGGAAGGAATCATCCCCTTTTTTCTGTATAAATGCATACCTGCGCCATTTATGTTCCCCTCACACCGTTAAGCTATCTTAACTTTGCTGAAGTAGGCTAACTCCACAGAGCTAAATAAAATACTCTGGTTACCTGCGAACTCCTAAAATAATTGAAATAAATTTTGCTATGCTATTTAAACTAATCAAGAAATTTTTTACATCGATACCGGCGCAAATGATTTAAAGTGCACATAGGTACAGACGCTATAAAAATATATTATTATAATAATATAGTAAATTCGTTTTCTTCAGTAGTATTCAGTATTATTCGATAAAACTATCAAATTGAAATTAACAATTATTTTTTAAATGAAAGAGAAGAACTGTTATAACAGCCAAAATAGAAAATCAATCGAAATCAATAAAAAAAAACATTTCTATGCTTCCATCCTGTGCGACTTCAATTACAGTAGTGTTATCAGTAATGTAGCAGACGAAGTGAATTTGTAAATAATTTTGTTGATAGCTGGATAGAGATTTGATAAAATTGATGTGTTTTTGTGTTATGCCCATCTGTATAGAGTTAATTGCTGTTTATATCTAATGTGACATCAAATAGGAGCCAACTTTAGAATGAAGAAATCCATGTTGAATCGTATTGCCACATTATTTAGAAGGCATCATGTTATTTGTGTGTTTGTTGCTGGTGTGTGTGCTGGAGCAATTTTAAGTGGATTGGTGACACAAGATTACAACAATGTAAACTGTGGAAATGCTCCAGACATTCAGGAAAAGTTTGATGATGTACTGAGATATGACCAAACCATGAATTCTGATGAAGCTGTGTATAGTGCCGATGAAATAAGAAAAGATTCCCAGCAGCAAAATGTTATAAGGCCTCGTTACTTTACCACAGAACTTGGGATGAAAGAAAAATTGCTTGTAGCTGTTCTCTCTACTACAGAAACATTAGGATCTGTTGCTGTTGTCTTAAACAAAACTCTTAGTCAAACTGTCAATAAAATGATATATTTTGTTGATGCGGTGGACCATTATAAATTAAATGTTACGATGCCGGGAATTGTAACGTTCATGGAGAAGCTACATGTTTTAAAACCATTCCATGTTTTAAAATATTTAATCAACAAGTTTTTGAATGAATATGATTACTTCTTCTTAATGAAAGATACCACTTATTTGAAGGGCAAGAAACTCCAAGACATACTATCCAAAATAAGCATCAGTCAGTCAGTTCACATGGGATCGCCAATAAAAAATGAACCCAAGTATTGTTCCTTAGGTACAGTAATAAGTGCGATACCATGTGAGATACATTCGGAGCACTTTATACATAAAATCTGGAAGTTGTTACTTTAAATTTTCAAAATTCCATTTAACTTTACATTTTCAAAACTTCAATTAACTTTACTTTTCTCAGTTATTTCTTTTGATAGACCTATCTTTTATTAATTCTGTAAATGGTAGCAAAATAAAATTAATATCCCTTGAAAAAGTAAAATCTTTCCTGTGTATTGCTTCTTCTTTCTTTCCTTTTAAAATGAAAGGAACAATTCTACTATTAATCGTATCTTGTTGAAAGAATTCCTCAATTATAATTATTTTTATGGGAAGTTTAAAAAATTCTTTTAATAAATGTTAGTCACATTGTGCGCTGCAATTAATTAGTGTAAACTTTATATCATAGTAAATTTATACCATACATCTAAAATCACTAGAGAATTTGGCTTTTAAGTCCTTATCTCCTAAAATTTACCATTTTCATATTTACATCCAGTAGTTGCTATGTTTCTGCCCTTCCTCTTGAGGAAGGGCTATGTATAACTATTGTTTCAATCGGCTATAGAAACGGGAGCCGTTTTTATAGGAATAAATTTAATTGACCACCTTAACAATAACAGATTTGGAAAAAAATCCATTTATTTGATAGCTGAGATTATGTACTTTAATTCTTGCATTGACACTTTTTTGATATGTTATATTGTTCTTCCTTTTCGACGTTCTTTAGCAATAAAGTTAGCAGTTATTATTATCAAGAAAGAAACTTCTTTATTATTTTTAACTATGGTTTTAAAGGTAAAATACATCAAGAAGCAAGAGCATATCAATAAAACCACCAGCGTAAGAATTAAAGTACACAATCTCAGCTTTCAAATGAAATCAACTATTTCAAAATATATTATGGGTAAAGGGATCAATGTACATGGTTTATTTCTTTAAAAACTGGAGGTTTTTAACTCAGGAAATAAGAAGTAATACAGTTATACATAGGCAGAAACATAGCAAATCCAGTAGTAACAGGCAAGGTCTAAATAACACATTTTTATGTATGGTACAGTTATCCATTTTTTATGTATATTTGATGCCATTATTATATAACATAAGGTCATACATTTCCTCATAGACCTTAAGCAATAATTTGTTAAAATAAACTCTTTAATTTTTATAATTTAGATGGAGGTGTTCTACTAAGTCATTCACTGGTGAAAAATATGAGTGAAAAATTAGACTGGTGTTTTCAACATGCAAATACTGATGATGAAAGTATTAATCTGGGTCAATGTATTCTACATACGACTGATGTTCCGTGCAGACAGTTAGTTCAGGTAATGTTTAAAAAGTTAGTTTTTATTATAAAATGATTTCTACAAGCGTTCATTTTGCATTTATTTCTCTCTGCTATGGTATGCTCTCCCTGGACATATTCATACAGGAACCATATATTCAACATTTTGCTGTTCTGTTCAAAATTAGCAAAGTTGTATTCTGATTCTATAATTGTTTAACCTATAAAAGTAATTTATACTAGCATTCCTCTTAATTTAATATAAAGTTTTCTGTCTGCTGTTTTCGTAATTCAATTATTTTTGTCTTATTCTTATATTATTATGTTCAATTCTCTTTATAGTATATTACGAAAGGGTTGTATGGAAAGGAGGTGTCTTACTGTATGCCTAATCACCACCCTTGTAAAAATAAAGGTTCTTATTAATTATTATAATAGAGTAGCTATTGTATTAATTAGGCTATAATATAAATATTTACACTTTTCAATATTAACATTACCAATCATTAACTCAGTGTATTTCAAATTGACTAAAAACAGGTGGCCAAAGTGGCCACCACTATCAAATTCCAGTGGCCAAATGTTGGT
>JAQIWE010004462.1:0-10760 GCA_034698565.1 Campodea plusiochaeta | reverse complement strand
AAATGTCCTACCGGAGTTGGTCCCCCCCCCCCCCCCACCTAAATCATTCATTATGATTAATCTGATTAGAACATTAGATTTAAAACTTTCCATCATTAATTATTTTCTTTAAAGTACAATAAAATATATATTAACAATAAATTGCTTAGTCTAAATACGAAAAAAATCGTGGAATATTGTATTACCTGTGTGATATCTAGTGCTGTTGCTTTAGACGAGTTTTTTTAGGTTAGAGGAATTTTAATGAGATCTTTAAAAGAAATTTATGCGTTTTTCGAGGAATTTTGGAAGTGTGAATCTCTTGCTGTATTTTAGAAAAAGGTTTATGATGCATAATAACAAGATTTCGGCGGCCACGGGCACGCACACGGGCGGGGGTAATACTTTGAAGAGTTAGTGCCAATTTTTCGCATTTTTAGTATAACAAAAATGCAAGCTTTAATCCTCTCATTAAAAAATAGCTCTCTAAAAATTCCTGTTTGACCACTGCAAAGATCTCAAAGGTCCGCCTCACTTTTGGTAGTTTTGGATAAAAATATACGAAGAGTATACGTTTCTAAATTAATGTACATTGTAATAGTTTTCAGAACTTATTTGCAAATTGCTCACAGTTCAGCTTAATATTCCCGTGTTTTACAAAATGTCGAATTCCGGATAAAAAAAATTCTGCTGAGAGTTTTAAAATTCTCAGCACCTGCTAACAATTATGCAATATTTTGACGATAATTTCATTTGTTGGAATAACGTCTTCTTCCTTTTGTAAATTTCCTGCAGGACTTGTGAGTTGATGTACGGGTACATCTTAACCTATTAACCATCAAAGTCCCACAATTAAACTTTGAAAAAATTAGTATTTGAAATGAAGAAAAAAGTTATTATTTTTGCTAACGAGCTGGTTACGTAATGAACCATGTGTTTGATCGATTTTGCGAACTCATACTCTGTTGTAACAAAGAAAACTGATAATTGCCTTCGTTTGTAGTTTTGTACATGGATATAGGGGGAAATTTGACGATGATTGCTATCTCTGACGCAAATAGCAGTGCGTGTAATGTCACATAAATAGACCTATAAACCAGTACACTAATCATATCACTTTGTTGATTGTACTCTACTGTAGTTCTACTGTCTTGAGGTAAGGCTGAAACATTATATTCATAGTGAGAATGTTTTTTTTTTGTATATGGGAACAGTGCAGTATTAATACTTACCGTAGTGCAAGCTATCTCTCATTTTCCCCAGAGTACATAATACATACTTCGAAATTGTAGTACAGAACAAAAGAAAACTAGATCAGTAGATATCAATTTCGGATAAACTTTCACATTCTATTTTGAAGCGTAATATATCAAGGAAAAAATCATTATTTTGGTCTACGGTGTTCACCCTCACAAATATTTTGGCAGTCAATGAGGGTTTCCATTAGGTATCTGGTAATAATTTGGAGTAATGGGTACCTGAACATTTCTGAGAATCTCTATTATTTTATAAAAATAATTCAATCATAAAGATTTTGGTATGTGCAGAGGGTAGAAGTTAGGGTAATGGGTAGCCCAATATTTACGAAAAGCTCATTTTTTATAATTATAATTAAATTGGGTGCAGAAAGCACCTTTACTGGAATATCAATATTTGTAGCGGTAGGGCATGGAAGAAATATTCATAATTTGTTAGCTTTGACCCGCTCTTCTAATGAAAACTTCCTTTTGTGGTTAAACTAGTTTCGGTTTAATGCCATCATCAGTAGCAAAGTATTAAAATACAAAAACATTCTCAAATTTAAATTTTATGTTGTAACACTTTGATGGTATTAAACCGAAACCAGTTTAGCCACAAAAATAAGCTTTTCATTGGATCAGAGTGTCAAAGCTAACAAATTATGGATTTTCAGTGGTAAAATTTGGAAATAAAAACTAGAAAAATGTATTTTAATATATTTAAAAAAAAAAATTTACTTCCTGTGTAAATAATTCGGTAAGATGGTATACAGTGCCGTAGTCAGACATTTTCATTAGGGTCGGCACAGGCATAGACTACCGTAAAAAGGGTGGGCACGACAATTTTCACAATTCTTGTAATTCCGTTTTACAATAAAAAGTTCATAATGTTTATTTTCTAAGATTTTTTCATGTAACTTAACAAAAGTATTTGACAAATTAATAGTCTATTTTTGTGATGGTGAATCCTGAGTTCAATTTCCTCATTTTTAGTCTCTTTGTTTTAAAGGGTTACCTACAGCTAAATTGACTTTTCCGATATTATAACATAATAATAGTCTTCTTGATATAAATAACTCATATTATTTCTCTTACCTCCCAAAAATCGCAGGTTGTGGAGATATTCACCTTAGAAAATGCGGTAAAATAAGCTGTAAGGTAGCGTAGCAAGCGTGGTCGATAACGACACAACTAATGTTATGCGAATAAAATGATTAATTTTGCTTTGTTGTTAAGTCAGTTTTGCTTCTTCTTCATTGATATGCCCTGATATGTGTTTTTCAGTGACTATTTGCATATATTCGCAAGGTAGCGAAGGTATAAACAGTTCGATTTGTGCTACCTTATAAAACTTATAAGTTATCAATTTCTATAAATGAAAATATCTTTTGATCCGTTGGGTCAAAAAAGGTCAAACTTTTTTTAATATTATTTTAATAATGTAAGATACAAGAAAATTACAGAAATTGCGAAATTCATTATCTGCAAGTAACCCTTTAAACATTTTAAAAGTTAAACATGTCAAAAGTAAAATTATTTTGTTACAAAATATTGTAAAATTCGGAATTTGAACATTGTTTTCGTCATTTTTTCATAACTTAAAAACATAACATATCAAAATATAAAGTGCAATTAACTTGGTAGAACATTGCCCTTATTGCCAAGTGTTCGTTACTCATGAAAATTTTGAAAGATACAAGTATAATGATAATTATATAGCAAACATATTATTACATACTGTCTGTATAATTATGTAAAGTACATTAAAATGAAATACGTATGCTGAATTATAATTAAATACAGAAATACACACTCAGAATAAATAGACAAAAATAACAACGAGGTTCACTGATAGGTCAAACACAACACTTTTTTTGGTCGCTATTGTTTACAAAAAAAAATCTATTTTCAGTTACAGTACGGAAGAGAAGATGTGCTTTATTCGTAACTGCTATAATCTTTTTAAATTTATAATTTTCAAAATTTCAGTAGCTCTCTAACTATGACTTATACCAGTATTATTGAAATTTAGATATGTAACAAGATTCTAAAAAATCTAATTCTTCAAACTTGAGTAATATTAATAAATTGTTTTCTGTTACAATAATGCAGACTAAATCAGTAGCATTTTTAAGTTGATTTGTGCAGTACAGAGAAATAACAACGTAAAAAGTTAAAAATGATTGAATGTGTGTATGATTTATTAAAAATATAAACGTATACTCTGTTTCATTGTTAAAAAAAATACCTATTAAAGTCGTTCAAACATAACATGGCAGGTGACCTTGAACAATAGTAAAACTTTTAACACTGTTTACATACAGATTTCATTCACAACTGATCAAGGTCATCCGCCTTGTTATATTTGAACGACTTTAATAGGTATTTTGGTCTATATGAGAACACTGTATTTTGTTATGTTATTTATTATTCAGTTCTCACAGAAGGAGATTTTGTTGATCTAATTAAATTTAATATTAATTTTCTCATGAAAACTTTTAACTTGTTCTTCTTAAAGAAATCCTACATTACAGATTTTTCTATCTCTTTTCTGTTAAAGTTCCAGATTAAAATTTGACTGAAGTAACTTTAAAAGTTCATGTTGAGCTATGCACACAGAGAGTGCTGATTTAATTGACGATTGGGCGTTATTATAAAGTATCTGTTGTTTATTCATTTTTCAGAGAGTATTATTAATTTATCTTTTAATGTATCACTTTTATTTCTTTCAGAATAAAGTGTCAAATTTGTACCAAGATGTCCAAAATTTACTTCACCATTCTATTCACTTTGGCATTCATGATGGCATCTATAATTCAGTTTGGAGAATGTCAAATTGGAATAGTTCATCCTCCACATTTTGGGCCGCCTACAAGACCTCCACAAAACTGAGCTTTTATCAAGACATTAAATACATTTTCTGTATCTCGATATTAAATGCAAGATATTAAATACATTAAATGCATTATCAATACAATTAATACATTATCAAGCCATTAAATACAAAATAACTACCGTATAATAAAGGCATTCTAAAATTAAATTAATTTGTAGTGTAACTCTCTGCTATTTACATGATACTGTACTTCGTATCTTAATTTAAGTACTTGTTTTCTTAAAGATTTTTCAATGCAGCATCTATCTAATGATTATCATATCGACTTATGTAACCTGGGACTGGACAGCGAAAGGAGTTACCTGTGAAGTGAATTTTTGGAGCTCAGCATGTAATACATTTACAACAACCAAATAGTTTTTATTAACTAAAGCAATTTATTTTAAGCATTTGAAAAAAAAAGAATGATCAAATTCCGACTAGCGGTTCATACATTATAAATAATAATAAATAATTTTAAAATTATTGTTCTTTCTGTCGCTCTATAAAATTAAATGTGATTTATTGCATCATGTTATGATACTAAAACGAAAGAGGCAAAATAGAATATTTTACGAAATATTGTTACTTATTTAAATATAATTACAATTTCCATAATTCGATAACATTATTTTTTAATTAAAGTGTATTTTAATTAAAACCCAAACCAAATTTGATAAAAATATTTATACATATTTCAACGAGGTGAAAGAGCTAAGCTCAGCCAATTTGCTATTAGATTTCTATAATGCAAATATGGTAAAAAAAAACAGAATACTGAACTATTTTATGACCAAAAATAGCATTACAACACCAATAAACTGTATCATTTAGATAGCCATTGTGAAAAATGTGGCTTGACCAAATCCCAGTTCTTTATGGATTTGGAATACAATTATTTCACTTGACTACTTTGGAACGGAAGTTAGTGTATTTGGATCTTTCTATATTTTTTATGAAAACTGCCATATGCTACCAATCAAAATATCAATTTAAAAAAAAAAAAAAATTGGTCCTACAGGTTCAGACTTTTTTGTTTGGGTGGGCACTGATCTAGATCGCCAGAAAAAGGGTGGGTATTATAACTTTGACAATTTTTTGTACTTTACCTTTGCAGTAAAAAGCTAATAACGTATATTTTTTAAGATTATTTTTTTCGTTTACACTATGTACCGTATAATAACAGTATTTTGGACAAAGTAATGTAACAGCAATTTTTTTATATTTTGACTCAAAGATTATCTTTTTTTAACATGTTTTAAAGTAAACATGTCAACATCTCAAGTATTTTGTAATAGAAAATTGTAAATTTCGATTTTTTAACATTTTTTTCTTTATTTTCATAATTTATGAGTATAGATTAGTTAGCTGTATTTTAAAATCGATATATTGTCATTAACTCTGAGGATTTTTAAGTACTGCTTACTACCAAAATACAATATTTTTGAAATGATTCTCTCAACATGTTAACGAGATAAAATAGTTTTAGGAATGTGAATGAGTGAATTACTTCAGTTTTGAATTCATGTATTTTTGAAAGTTTTATATTATTTAATTTGTTGTGGGCCCACGAGTGGGCACAGCATATTTTGGATGGGCTTGGGCACACCCCAGACCACCTGTAGAGGAGACCCTGTGCAGGTTCTTGGAACGTCTTATTTTGACTCTTCAAACTTCAATGTTTCGTTCAATTCTGTTGCAGTATTAATTGATATATTATTAAAGCATATTGGGATGAAGTACGATGAAAATTAATATGCTGATATAATACAGTAAATAAATTATTAAGGAGTAAAAATATCCATGAGTCTGGTGGGATTCGAACCCACGTTTCCAAGAATCTTTCAGTGGTTATTTATAAGGCCTGCTGGGAAAGCATGGAGAAGTGAGTTGAAATCCAACCAGTGAACTGTGAACTTTTTCTAATTATTAATTTATTTACCATTTACTTTTTTACATGGTATTACTAATTTATGCATTTCATTGGATAGATTCATATTTATGCTTACTGATATTGAATATAAACTGCTTTTCAGAATCAGGGTAGAAGTAAGAACTATAGGAAATCAATAAGAGGAAGAAGGAAATCCAATTTGCTTCTTCAAACAAAAATTGCCAACAGACAGAAAATTTAATAAACCCACAATCAATGGTTTGAAGAAGATCAAAAATATATAGAAGAAGAATGAAACATTTTTTTCACATTGTTTCAAAGAAGAATAAATTGGACAAAATTATGCACTGTATAGGTTATATAGTGTTTCCAAAATCTTACAGACCCAAATCGATTAACCCATCAAGGGTGTTTCTGACATTCCAAAAATTGATAATCCTTTGTTGACTTATTTGTTTTCTTTGACCAGCCTACGAATTGTAATATTGTTTAGAAAATACACAATTTGAACCACCCAAATAAGTGGTCAATAATTGGTTTATCCGTCAAAATAGTTTAAAGACATAACCAGTTTGAGTTCGTAAGATTTTGGAAGGACTATATGCTTATATCCAATAGCGAATTTAGTGGAGCTTTATGATGAGTTGGCCATTGTTAAAATAGTAATAATAATTATTATTATTATTATACAGGCCCGTCTAGTCAAAAGGAAAGAATAGAACGTAAAATAATAATAAAAATAACCCATTTAGGCTTAGGGTAAATATTTACTTTAAAATAGACAAATAAATTTTCATAACAAAAATTCAGAAACTCGCTCAAAATTAAAATTATTTCTTCACTAGTATACTGGAAATTTAAGGTAAATAAATTTTATTATATTAAAACAAATTACAAAAGTAGACAGAAATAGTTCATATAAAATTTTATAATATAAAAATTATATCAACTAGTATTATTATCCTAAGTTATCATACTTTTTATTACTATTATAAATTCATAAAAGTAAGGTAACTATCACAAATTCTATTGTCTTTCGTTATATTATATGTGGTGAAAGAGCTAAGCTCAACCATTCATCGTTGTGATACCTGGGTAAGTGTTCAGTTACTAATAGTGTTTCCATACCCGAAATTTTTTGTACCCGAAAGTTGAACCCGGGTATTACATGTACCCGAATTTTCTCATATTGGTGATAGCTCGTGACCTATAAGTCTGACAGGGTAGTGCGATACATCGTTGGAATCAGCTGAACGAGACGAATCCAAACGTGTATAATATTACCTGATTTTGAACTCTGGAAGCTATTTATTTTCAAAATAAACTCAGATGCATTTTAGGAATTTATAATAATTGAAAATATTAACGTTTGATGACGCTAATATAAAACCCGTCCTATCCAACATAAAAGGTATTTTTGACATCTATTGTAATTGTCTCGTTCCCCTCTTTCCAAAGATGCTAAAGTTGTCATTGTTGCATGCTCTATTGTAAAATATATTGGACATTTTCTGAAATATTCGGGTACCCGTTACCCGAACCTCTACCCTGGTACTCGATGGAAACACTATTTACTAACGTACGGTAGATGATTAAGCTTCGGGGAAATATACAATTTGTCACTGAAGGAACGTTCAACTACGACGTTTTTGGGATCTCAATCACAGATGGTAAGTATCGAGTTACAAGTATCTCGATACCAGGTACACACAAGTAATAATCATGACTGTTATTCAGATCTTCCACACTTTCCCTCACGACGTCAGTGAAAAGTGTAATTTTAATATTAAATTAAAACTTTACCGTTAGGTCATGATTTTGAATTATTTTATTTGTTTTTTATTTATGTTGAAAAAGAAATAATGTATATAATAATGGTTGCAAATTGGACTTCTGAAAACTAATCCCAAATTTTAAATTCGCGTTTAATAACTTTGTAAATTCTATATTTACTTTAATTGACATGAACTACTGTAGAAATAGTAATTCATATCCATACATCCCAAGTGTCCAGCATTTCGCTGGACTGTCCAGCATTTCGTTAGACTGTCCAGCGAGAAAAAAGTAATTAAAAATGTCCAGCATTTTAACTTTTATTTTATTATACATTTTTTTACTGTTACCTATTAATATTTTTAGTAAAATGGTCAAATCTTACCTATAATTGCAATTATTAGTTAAGATATTACTTATTACATTATTTGAAATCAGCGCCTTAAAATTTAAAAACCAAACCCTGGTGTTAAACACTGGTGATGACTGCATTCAAACAAGCTGTTCTCATAAATTTCACACTAAATGGTAGATGTCTCTGTCGACACTGCCTTTTTATTGAACCTCTCAATCCCGCCATCTGCCTTATAAGGTGATAATCACTGTATTACAATTTCCTTAGCTGTATACGTATACTGTTTTCTGTGTAGTGTTCCTCTGTTCAAATGCGCGTAGAAAGAAAGTTATCGCGGTATTTGAATTTGCGGTGGCTTAAAGTGAAAATCTGAATTTTGAAATACTTCCAACGTTACGTAATATTCATCAGTTTTGTGTTTTAAAGCAATGTGTGCGGGTAAAACCGATTCGCAGTATTTTACGGATAGTGATGAACTGCAAGATGAAATAGGCCATCATGTTAAAAAGAGGAAGAAAACGAAAGACCGTCGTAATAATCAAAGTGATGTAGAACCTTCGGCTAAAGTAATTATCGAAAGTGTGAGAATTTTTCGAAAGTGCGAGAATTTAGTGAAAATGTGAGAATTTTTTTCTATTTATACATCTGTATAATATAAAAAAAATCACTTTTTATATTTTTTCTAATGCTTCTTTTTTCCTCTCTTTTTTCAGTTTCCAATGTGTACTATCTGTCTCGAAATGATGACAGACCCTCGCAGAATACACTACGTTGAATGCTGCCTCAGACGTTACTGTCGTCAGTGCATATCCAAGTGGATAAAACAATTTTCTAATTCACGTTATGTTCGTTGCCCCACTTGTAATCGTCATTTTACCCCCCGCCGCAATTATTAGTGCTTTAGTTTTTTAAAAAGTATTTTTTTTAATAAATAAACATTTAAAAAAATTGTTCTTGATTTATTAAATGCATAAAATTAATAAAATCAATATTAATCACATTGTTATCCTACATATTTTCAGTTAAAAATGTTATTTTATAATATCATTGCACAATCTCATCATATTCATAATAAAAAAATATTATCTTGTAAATATCAATTAATATTATTAATGGTTTCTGAATGATACCATTTCATAAATTGGTCTTCAGATACAAAGAAAGGCTCTGGTGCAGTATTAAAATATGCACACTTCATTTCTGAGTGAAATACTTTGTTTATTGTTCTTGTGTAAATAAAATGAATCTTTTTCCGATCGTTTCAAACTATTGGTTTATTTTCCATTATCGTGGAGGAAAAAATTTGTGAATTGGTTCATGTTTCAGACTGATTAGGAAGTCGTGTAACTTAATGTTATAGATCTCGTGTTGAGGGTTATAGGATACAAATTGTCAGGTAAATGTCGCTACATTAATGTATTAAACTTCAAGTTTAGTCCAGTTAATGCTGGAGTGAAATAAGCCTAATCTTGGGCCATTACCGTAGATTTTCCTCTGCTTTAATCAATTTGTATATGGAATTTCTCCTTTCTGCTAGTAGCTCTATCAGTAATGGTGATAGATTCATATCCTAACTTACAGTCTAAGTTATCATTCGCAACAGTATTATAGAGATGAATTAAAGTAAAGGTAAAGAACTCATTAGATTTCTTCATTATAATGTTATGAAAGGATAATCTGGATAGGAAGCTTCAAAATCTGCATTCTACTACTTTCATATAATTAAAGTATGTAATAGTAAACATAAAACGAATTCCTCACGAATTTAAAATATACTATTTACACAGTGTAGTATATTTCCATTAATCATGTGAAATTTGCCAGTCTTTGACTTTCTTAACAATTTAATAGTATAATAGGTCTAGCTCATATTCTTCAAAATGCTTCAATATAATTTTATTACCAGTATAATTATACATTTTTAACCTACTTTCCTTGAAATTGTCATTAAACCAATTAACAAAAACAACATTTTTTTCATTTTGATAGGCCTATTTATGAATAACATCACATATTATCAACATGACCTACCCTTACAAAATTTTAAAAATAAATTTTTTAAACTTACAACAGTGAAAAGCAGCATTGCAGAAACCTAAACCTTGTAACTGGTACAACTGAATTTTTTATGAGAATAAATCCGCAGTTTGATGAAAATACTATGAAACTGTGCACACTATTATGTCTCAGATTATAAGAACTAACCTTGTTATAATATCTTACAAGATAACAATTAAACTTTAAAGATAATTAAAGCAAACTTTGCATCTTTTCCTGTAAATATGATGAGTGTACCTTATAATAATATATTATAATTCATGCAACTTGGAGTACTGCCAAAATGATACAGTATTTTAATATATGACCAGTTCTTAGTAATAATTAATATGAAATGGAAAATATAATAAAATATAGATTTTGTAATTGTAATAGTGTTTCTGAGACTAGAAGTTTCTTGCATAATGTTTTGGTAATAAAATACAATCTTAAACTTCCAAAAATAGGTAGTCCTATAATTTTTCAAATTTTCTACTACCAAACTTTAGTCTTTATCAAGAGAAACTTTTTTTTGATAAAGACTAAAGTTTGTTAGTTGAAAATTTGAGAAATTATACCTATTTATGGAAGTTTAAGACCGTATTTTAT
>JAQIWE010004461.1:0-10761 GCA_034698565.1 Campodea plusiochaeta | reverse complement strand
TGTTTCATTTATGGATTTACCAATCGTAACACAAGCAAATTTGAATAGTATTGAATCCATGTCTCTCAGATGTAATATTATAACCATTACTCTTCCATTTAGAAGAATCAAACATAATATAGATAGGAATACACAGTATAATTATCCTAATCTACATGTAATTACAACTACTCTCTGGCTCCACTAGAAATGTGGAGTTGGATTCATGTGATAGCTAGTTTTCTCCATGGACTCTTATGGGATTAATAAATGAATGCAAAATCTAACTCCACATTTCTGTGGAAGCCAGAGAGTATATGAATGATCTTAAATGTTGATCCGCCTCCTCCTAACATGGAAATATTAATAGTCTATTCCTTATTTTTTTATTCAGGATTACGGTACTAAAAAAGACACGATTAAATATATATTGCACAGCAAGAAGCAAGCAAACATAAATAGGCATAGGAAAATGTTATATAAAGAGTTTCTAACATGTTTTAATTTCGAGAATACTATTTATCAAATTGGTTTGCATCTATTTGAAACTTATGTAGTAGTATAAATAATAACAAAAAACTGCTGTTCCAGATATAATCATAGTCGCCAGCATAGTGAGCATTTACTAACATCAAATACTATCAGCAGTTATAATATTACACTGAATATTAATGAAATCTATAATCTAACAATCGAGTGGTTACATATTGTTGTTATGGTACTCACAAACTGAGGGATAGAAACCCCTAACTGTCTTCACCTATATATGCAGAAAAGAATGAAGCAAGCTGTACGAGGACTATAACTTCACTTACTCGTAAGAATTGGCAGAACGAAACAGTGATAGTATATTCCTACTCAGTATTGCATTTGTTCCTCGATACCAACATTATGATCCCAGTCATCCCACAGGCATGACTCATGTATTAACGTGACATAAAAGGATCTGGAACTTGCTACAAATATTGTGAGTTATGACTGTCTTCGGCATTTTAATATGGGAATAAAACCGCAGGGGTATTCACCTGCAAATTTCGGTGCACAACTATTTCAGAATTCTATCCGAATTACGCCTAATTCCCATCCAAATTCTCCGAGATTAGCGAATTTCTCACGAATTACATTCACAATTGTCATTGATAAATGATGTTTACAACTTTATTATTCAAAAACCAAAAGATATTTCCTCAATTCTACAAAACACGGAAGCACTTCGGAAGACAAACCTTCCAAACCCCGACTGACCGAAGTGCATCTGGTTTTTCATTCAACTCTCTGTCCCCTATTTGTCTCCCTCTTTACTTTTTTAAGTTAAAAACTGCCTTCGTTTGGCAACAAGTGCGTTTGACGAATGTTCTTCGTTTTACGTTATTCTTCTTCTCTTAAAGTATGAGCACCGGGGGGCTGGTTACTTCCGTTTTGCAGTATAAACGAGGTCTGAATTGCAAGAGTATTGCAGCGTATTGAGCTGGATTGCAGCTTATTATACATTGTATTTCAGCGAGGATATTACAGGTGTATTTTGACTTTATTGCACAGAAATTTTATTGTACGATCGCATTGTAACATACAATGACCGTATTGCGTAATATATTACAACCTATGGCAGTTAGGATAATTCTATGATAGGTGTATTAAGAACTATCGCAGTTTTATATTTTGATCGTATTGTAGTGTATTGCTACTACGTATTACACTGTATTGTCTTACATAATTTTATTATAAGTGTATTACGACTTATTGCAGCTTATTTCGGTCGTATTGCAGCTTATTTTGACCTTACTGGATCCTATTTTGACCTTATTGCATAGGCGTATTACGAGCTATTGCTGGATATTTCGACGGTAATTAAGCGTACACAGTAATTACACCGTTTTGCAACGTAGAATAATTTTATTAGAGGTGCATTACGACCATTTTTCCACGTATTTCGGAGTGCACTGAAATCTTAAGTGATCAACCCCTGTATAAGTAATCTTTCCCGTCTCTTTTGGCTTATCCTGCGACATACGGTACACGAAGAGTAAAGATTTAACAAAAGAGAAAAGATTATTCTCGAGGAAAATGAGAATTTTCATTTCCATATTATATTATACGTAAAAGTGAAGTTGTGTATTTTATAATGGGAGAGCAGTAAATATTTGTTTATATTGTTTGTTTTGAAAGAGGAGTTTTGCTTCTATTGTGTTTTGAGAGAGAAAACATATCTCTGTAAAGGTTAATTCTATATGACTTGTTTTATTTGTTATTATGCAACTTTATAATGATATTGTCATCCTGAAAGTTACTTGTATTAGAAGATTTTTAATTGCCTCCGACTTAATTTAGCGAATTTTTTAGATTCCTATTAAAAACATAGAGAATCACCCATTTAATTGACTTCTAAGCCATCAGAACTTCTGGATATTGCATACATAAATACAAGTTGATTTAAATAATTTGTGATTTTCCAGGGAGATTGTATCAAGTATGCGAATACTTTGAAACTGTGGAAAAAAACATTGAATCTACGACTGAATGCCTTACAAGTTACCTTAAAAGAATATTCTTTGTTTTGTAAATTAATGACTAATTACAAGCTTTAAATTGACTGTGAATTTATGAAATTTAGGATGTATTTTGTCTTTAGTTTTTATCAGTATGCAGATTACTTTGAACTTGAAATTAATTATGTTTTTGGAAATAACCTTACTTTAATCATGATGGGATATAATGAAATATTGTTTGCAACTAATAAACCAAGTATTCAGTTATAGTGGTAGGGGTGTCTTCTTAATATCTCTTGTCAATATCAAGCTGTGTAATCATTTTATGAAGCATATGTTTTATTATAAGCTATTACCACACTCCTTCTCTTATTTTGATAGAGATGGAATCATTCATATTTAAAATAAGAAGCTTAAAAGTTGATTTTTAATTTATCAATAAGACTAAGACTAAAAATTGTTTCTGGACTTTTATTAAAATAAAAATGATTTTTAGAGCCGATAAAAGGAAAGTAGTTTGTAGAAATATTGATGGAAATTTCCGTTTAATTTGGATTTAATTACTTAGAATTTTTTCTGCTCGTTTTTTCAATTTTGTAACAACCTTGTATATTACTACCCTATAATACACATAATTCAGTCCTGCATTAAATTACCTATGACCACTGCAGTTAACTAAACAATCTTAAACCACTAAGTTTACCCATGGATAAGCCAGAAGCACAAACCTAACAAACTTTGTTAAATACAAACTTTCTCATCTTAAACTGACACATCCACAGAAACAACTAGAAACTTCCAGTCTGTCTGTTATTTCCCAATGTTAATTCTGCATTAGACATATAACAAATTAAATACAGAAGGATTACATTGCAGATTTTCTTTCATATCTAAAATCAGATTTTCTCCAGATAAGATTTCAATGGTGAATATACTTTTAAGCTCTTTTTGTGTTACGTCAAGTGCAAAAAAGTTTCTGCTCGGGTAAGTCCTTATCTCATCATATATTATTGGAAGGGGGGACAGGGGGGGTGGGGTACGTATTGAATAATGGAATTTGTTTCTTTTGAGTTTTAAATGTTTCATTAAAAATTGTGCAATACAGATTAAATATTTTATGTGTTTTTATCGGCATAAGGATTGTAATATTTCTATTCTAACGTTGTGTTTGTTGAGAGAGAAAAACGCAAAATTTTATTACTGTTTTGTTCGAATTTTTTTTATTTTTTAATAAGTACAAATGTATAGAATACAAATGTATAGAAGTAAGTATGAAAAATTACATCCACTACTAATATAGGTGTCTACGTAGTTTTTTTGGCGCAAAATTTTTCCTAAAATACGTTTTTCACAGTTATACGATATTTTTCATGAACTTCAATTGCATTTAGATTCTGTTATATCTCTGTAGCTACGTTTCTGCTGTTATGAAAAATAAATAGTCCAGCACACTATATAATAACAGCCAGTCGTATCTCTGTTCACGATATACAAGCGCAATCTATAAAAATGTAGAAAGAGCACATAAAAAGAATGAAATTATCACCCACTACTTAGAGTTAGCGTAGGATGTTAATTTATTATTTAAAAAAAAATTAAACTGCGTTGAAAGGTTTATATAAAAGTTGAAAAATTACTTCTCCAACACTGAAATATTTAGAAATTAATGTTTTGTGTCACATTGTTGTTTGTATTCGCGACAGAAAGTCGGAAAGATTTCTTGTGATCACATAAATGAATAGAACATTAAGTCTGTATGTCAATAATATTTTATTTCAAACATAACATGTCACAGTACACTCTATAGTTGACAGTTTCTGTATGATTTAACATATAAAAGTAACAGGTTTTGATAATAAATATGGCGAATATAAGGTTGTTTATGATCGATATAATTTCGACATAATAGTTTCGAGATAAATAATCTAAGTACGTTATTCATGAAAAGGGTTGATGTATTTTCCGTACTTTATGCAGCTTTTTTGCTCTATCGTTTTATTTTTGTTATATTTATTAATGTTATAAGCATTGATATTGGAAGCTGTGTCACAATTTGTATACCGACTTCTGTCTCGGGAACTATATGAAGTATTAATGAAGTATCACTCCTTACAAAGTGACAGTGTTCAATATTCGATATTAATCACATAATGATTCCGGAATAATTAATTTGTTATTACTATCAAGTATCAAGAAATTTCACAACATTAAAGTAAAATGTAAGATGTCAGGCCAACTAGCAACTACAATACTGCGCTGAATATTAGAGAGTTCCGTTTATGGCATTTCAAAGTTTAGGTTCCTCTTTCTATAATTATTGGAAGAGATATTATTGGATATATAATATCACTTTTGGACGTTTGCATTAATAATGTACATTTTTAAAAGGATATATTAAAAACATGTCCTTTAACAAACTTCTCTAACCTAATATGAAAGCAGCGCTTTAATTGATACAATGCTAACAACTCATGATACTTTTTTTCACGGAGGTTATGTCATAGTTCCAACATGCTAACATAATTTCCTATTAGCATAATCAGCACAATGACATGATTTAATATTAACCGAAAAACATTGAAACTTTCCTTCATTGGTGTTAAAAATATCTTTTTGAATGGGTACTTTTCCATTTATGGTGTTCTTGTCATATAGAACGGGCATCATGTTATAATAACCTCTCTCCCTTTTCTATCTCGATCCAACACTTTAATATTTCAATATCAACATACTGATGCTGGATACAATAGAATAGGCGGCGGTAGTAAGGGAGAGAAGGGGAGACAGTTACAGAACATGAAGGTATCGGAAGGGTTTCTAATGAGCGAGCCTTTGTTCGTTGTTCTCGACCTTAAGAGGGTTAGGAATCGTCTCGGAATGAAGTTGAGCCGGATAGTTATATCATCTCTTGTTATGAAATCGAGCTGGGTAGGTAAAGGCTTGCTATCAAATTCGAGTCGGATCGAATTCATAACGAGCATTTTAAGGTAAATACTTATTGGTCTCTCTCCTACTCGACCTCAGAAGGCCGGGATTGTTCTCCGAGTCGATTTTAGGAAGTCGGAATCGTCTCACACGACTTAACCTGGAACGAGGCGCTTGGAAAAGGTTAGGAAGAAAATCTAGTATTGGGTAATTAGATCAGATGTAACATTATTGTTAAGCCCACCGGAGTATTGTAAAAACGAGTTAAATAACACTGGGGCAAGATCACTAATATATTTGGATGGGTAAAAATGATAAAAACAATAAGGTTCGAGGCTTAAAAAAGAGAGCATATTATGTCCAGTTCTGTTCAACTTTAGTTTACAGGTTTCGGGAGGATGCTATCAGAGTTGGAAAGATTCGATCCTGTTGTCGAGCAACTGATCGGGCTACAGCTAGAGACTGTATCTGGAATTTGTGATTGCCAAGTTCAGCTTCAAAATCAGAGAGCGATATTATGATCTTTTTTATATAAATGATTATTGGGTTATGGAAATTGTAGGGTTCGAGAAATTGCGAATTCATATTATTTATTATGGATTATGTATTATATTGAAGTTATACTAACGAACTGGATCTAGGCTCTCTACTCACTTTATGTAGGGAGTATAAATTGTATAAAGAGAGCGTCTTTTAATATTTTTATATATATTGAAGCGGCTAAATTACATTAAAAATAACATACTATCTTCCTGTTCTGCCGAAACAAGACTACAGCTCTCGTAAGTTAGAATCGCAAGACTTAGTGCGATCTTATTACTCTACATTCTGATATTACAGGGGAGACGGACTCCCGTCGAAATGGAAAATCGTCGAAAAGGAAATTCGACATAATTCCTGGTCATTAAAAAGCACCCCTGGAAAATCATCGAAATGGAAGTCCGCCGAAAAGAATACCGTCGAAAACAATTTCTCCGAAACGGAAAATAGTCAAAAGTAAATTAGCGTCGAATTACAGCAATCAGGAACAGCGTCGAAACAGAATTAGCCAAACGGATTTCAGTCGAACGGAATTCCATCGAAACGGATAATAATCGAAAAAAGGGGTACGACAATTTCCCTTTTCGACGGAATTCCATCACTCCATATTACAGTATACAATGGAATATCAGATATTTATGCTTCAAAGGATGTTTATTTACGAGTCTATTGAATCATAGTTTGGTGTAATATTTGATTGATATATCTTCCTAAATTAATTGTTAAGGCATTCAATAAAAATCTGAATTTCTCTTTTTCTCTCACACCTGAGCATCTGCTGCTGCGTACGCCTATGTGAACGTGTTGATAGTCAACCATTTAAAAAATCGTTTCACTATAATGCGTGGGTGATTAAAATTAAAAATTGTTGATAGTACTAAACATCAACTCAAACTTTGACATCAACTCTCTACGAATGGGGGGGAGTAAGAGGAGGGGAGGGGGGATTGTCAGAGACGTACGTAGGTGAATCGCCACATGTTGTGTTATTTTATGAATTGAAAAGTAGATGAGATGTAATTCGAATTTATAAGATTTGATATGTTAGGTAGGGTGTTGTGTAAAGAATGAGTTATAGTGTTTCATGTAGAATTTTTCGGGGGCAAGAGCGCGTTCTGGTTAAAGTGGGCACATGTTTACATAATAACACATTGCCAGGGCACGTAAAATGATCGTATAAATATTTCTTTGGCATTTCTTTCTCAATTTTAGACCGATTTAAATGATTTATAAGAGACCTTTAAAACGATGTATATAACGACTACGTTTCGTTGGTATTTTCGCAAAAGGCTTTGAAACCTAGGTGTGATTATTTTAGCCCAAGGGCGCCCTAAAAGTAGGGCAGGGCGCTCCAGAGGTAGGGCAGGGTGCTGTGCCATTCTAACACGCTCTAGATGAGACACTAATGAGTTATGTATAAAGCAAACTGAAGTTGAGAATTTGACCAATAATAATTTAATAATATTGTAATAAAACAGTAATGACGACTAGTTAAAAAAATACTGCTCTCCTTTATGTAAGATCAGAGCATCACTTTTATGAAGTTTCTTTCAGGGATAAAAGTTCATTACAATATTATTTCAGACATAACAAACCTTGGGCTATAGAAACTCATGAAAAAGGGATCATAATGTTTGTAACAAGATATTTTACATCGATATTCAATAAAGTATATAATTCTTCAGAAAAGTACAATCTCGTTATTGCAATTAAGAAGAAAAAAATAGGTATATTTTTGATTCATGATTTCTTATTTCATATCAACTGTTTCTTCAATAATCATTTCACTGATTGAAATGTATAGAAATGAGCAACAAACATTACGAAACTTATTGTATTAGCCTGAACTGGAATTTGTATCAGTTCCTTAAGTCTCCAACGAGCTGATCCAAGACAGTGCTAATTACAGGGTGTCTCAAAATAACGGAGCAGGATTTTCCTGAGTTCCTGAGGAACAAAGTCATGTACTATCCATATAGATTGATTATTTAGGTTGTACGCTATAATATACATTGAGTTCCATTTTTATATTAACTGTTTTATATTTTCCATGACTTTAAACAAAAGAAACTCGATTTTGACCTTTTACGTATAGTGAGAGAACGAAAATATGGTTTTGTACGCCTACTCGATATACCAAGACAAATAAAATAGAATGAAAGAGGTTCTAAGGATGTTTTCTGTCCAACAACATGCTGCATGCAATTTTGACGCTTAAATAATTTCTCTATCCTGACTAGCTCCTTATAAATAAAACTGTCTTCCTCCACCGGTGACCTATACTGCCCGGCTGATGTTTTCAGGATGTTTTTTCAGCTTGGCAAGTTTATCCGGGTCATTGATGAATTGGGATTTTTGGAGATTGAAAGGCATTAGTTGTAGCTTCAATTTGGTTACTCGAAAAGCTGATTGGGTATTTATTCCAATTTCTACAGCAATTTTTCTCACTGAAACAGTCAAATTTAAAATAATATGCTTTTTTGCTTTTTCGGCTCATGTAATGGTAAAAATCTAAATAGACCTCCTTCTTTTATAGTTTCCTTCATGTCCAAGTCGTGTGTACCCATCAATTCCTTTAGATTTTGTTTTGTGTGGAGCATTGAGCTTGCAATGTATATCATATCTTCGTTTCCCAGTTTGTGCAACGTTAAAATTTGACTGCGGGAAAAATAAAAGAGTAAAATATAAAAATTAAACCAGATGTATATTGTATTTTACATCATAAACAATTAACTGACGTAGACAGTATATGATTTTATTGTACGATACGCTCTCAGTATCTCGGCAAAATCTTGCTCCGGTATTTTGAGACACCCTGTAAAGTAGAATGAGTTTTATTATTTCGATGTATAAAGGGGAAATACTTCCAATATAATTTTTTTTTTTTTTTTATTTGACTGTTAATTCTGTATTTCTCACTCCATTTTGATGGTTACAAAATATATGAAATGTTTCGGAAATGAAAATGTCTGACTACATAACTGATTGACATTTTCTACAGAAATGGAAACTTTTTGAAAACGGAAGATCACCAAGTGACTTCTAACCATTTAAACATTTTCGTAAATATTATAACTTAAAAAGTGAGTACGGCATCTGCCTTACATAATTAAAAAATTCCCAAAAGAAAAAAGTTATTTGACCAGGGAAAAAATTAGTTTCCAGTGAAATTGATGAATATTTGAGTCTGTCACAATTATATTTTTATTACCATTTATTCTCGAAGAGTTCCTATACAACTATATTGAGAGCCCTCCACTCAAAATTAAAATTCAGAGAGTTCGAAAGTTGAAATTTGTATTAAGCTTACTCACCAAGTAAGGTCGCAAATCATTATTTATATTTTGGATTGCATTCGTTATGATAATATTCAAATATATTTGTGAAAAATTCCATGATTAATAAACAAAATGACCTTCTGTAGAGACAAAAAGTTCAGTTTCTTTAATACTAATTATAATTTTACAATTGATAGGAGCTTAAAAACAAATATCATTTTGGATTATACATATAAAACAATTCTTCTATCTTTTCATTATGTCATTAATGTATCATGAATAAAAAATAATTAAAATCGTCATCACATTTTTTGCCGTAAACCATCTACTAAATATTTTATTTTAATACTAATTAAAAATTTGGAAATATATAAGAATAAAAAACTTCATCCTGAATCCAATGATACCAAACACTACGTAATTTCGTAAAAAAAGTAGCATTAAAATAGTATTGGATTTAACATGGGATTCCCTATGCTGATATTCAATTTTCATTCTGGGTGCAGGAGCCTTAACTGGGTCACTTGCTTGTCGGGTCATTAAATTTTACTGAGTCACGATATTAGGTCATTTGGGTCATGGGTAATTGGGTCAAGTGCTGACTGGGTCAAAACATATGTAACCCAGTCCATCTCTGCAGGTAGAGGTTAGATCCTTTAAACATTAATATAATTTCCCTGTATTTCCAGTAACCGAATACAGCACAGAAGAACTCTGGATCGGTGCTTACGACACAGCACACAAAGGCGTATGGTACTGGGAGAATAGTGGACGCCAGGTTGAAATACCAAACTGGCAACCAGGATACCCCACTACTGATCCAACCAGGAATTGTGCTCTAACCCAATCACAAGGCTGGATAGATGCGAACTGCAGTTCCCCACATTGGTTCATATGCGAGAAGCAGTTTGCTCCATAACTGAATGATTTTTAGTATATTTTTGAAGTTCATTTTTTTTCGACATTGTTTTAAAAAGTTGCATTGATAATACTGTGGAGATGTGAATTATAAATATTGGTAAAATAACGATAGTATTTTTATTATATTATCCACGTATCATCGAACGAAAGAATGGGGTTCCTGCTGCATATTACAACAGCTTACACTGGCCTACAGTAGGTTTCGAAGTTCAATAGGACTTCATCGTCAGAGTGGAAAAAAAGAAGAAAAAAACGAAAGAAAAACCAACAATAAATAAGAAAATATGACAACAATGGAATAACAATTAACGAAACAGTAATGAACAACAACCTACAATAATGTGTTTTGAAAAGAACTATATATTTTATAAGGACCAACAAAACCTTAAATAGCGGACGAGCAGAGAAACACAACTATCTCTCTCCTAGTACGCCTCATATCCATGAATGTTATCGTTTTGTTTATTTTTTATTCAGAACATCAATATCTATAGTTTAACAAACTTTCTTCCTGCAAACTTTAAGCAGTTATTCATCAATTTTGATTTTAGTTACAAGTATACTTTATCCAAAATCTTACGGACCTAAACCGTTTAACCCATCAAGGGTGTTTCTGACATTCCAACAATTGA
>JAQIWE010004460.1:0-10762 GCA_034698565.1 Campodea plusiochaeta | reverse complement strand
CTCACTCCCAGCAGAATGTATTTGCCTTGTTGTTGTTGTTTTATTTGTTGTTGGAGGTGGTGGTTTAGTGGCTGATGGAGGGAGTGACTTTTTCTTTATTGAGGTAGTAGTTGTAGTAGCAGTGTTAGTATTACTACTATTATCTGGTTCAAGACGACCACGTCGTAAACTGAAAGACAAATTTTACTTTAGCATTAGAGGTTTTTATGTTTCTTTACCAATTATATTCAGGTGGATTGTATCTACGAATACTTCCTATTCATTTGATTTTAAAAACATTCTGTGTTATGTGACACTGTATATTGATGACATATAAAATAGCAATAAAATCCAAACATAAACATGTAAGAACCATTTGTACTTAGGAAAATTGATGATTTTGACAGGAGCAAGTTTTCTTTACAATAGTAGACATCAGTGAGGGTGTTAAAACTGTCAAACTGTGCTAACGAGAAAAAAGTCTTATGCTTATGGTGTGCGGAGTATACATGGGCATTGCCAGACTTTCCAGCTTGGATGTAACAAAAAAAAAAAGAATTATGATGAAACTATATTTTTCACATATTTTTCAGAACTTGCAACTATATTTTTCATGACTTGCACTTCTCAATTTTCCAAAAACCTCGGCAATACTCATGTACTACATTTTCAATAGTACAACATTGCTGAAACATGGTTTGCAAATTAATTTACGTACTGTAATTGGATTTATTCGTTAAATTTAAATACTACTTCCAAGGTCTATCACTAGTCTTCTACCATTTCTTTCTCTATTACTTTTATGTTTACTGAATGAAATGACTCAATTTAAAGCTGGATTATCATACCTTACTTATTTAAAAAGATCTTTCTGTGACTGTCTCATTTATCCTCTGATGAGTCCAAAGTTTGAAATGGTAAAAATGAAATTTCATTTTAGCAATCCATACAAGCATACATGATAATGATAATTAGCAAGCGTTGATCAGAACTCTTGTGTTGTTTTTATCACAAAAGTACCATCAGCTAATAGTAACCTTGGATGTATCACATGTCGTAGTCACAAAAATTACTCTATAGTTATTTGATTCACATATAATATTTGTAAGAATTATTTTTTACCTAAAAAAATTGCACATTTTAAGTACAATTTTCATAAAAAGATTTTTTTTTGTTTCTTCATATATCTGACATCTATAACCTACCTACTTTTTAATATCTATAAATTCAATATCTTACCAATGTCATTTTGTTTCTACATGCAACTGAAAGGGTTCAATACCATAGTTGTCTAAAGGGTAAATTTTACAACACCAAAATCCAAATTATAAAAGATAGCAGCAATTGAAAATAATCACTTTAAACACAAACACAAATAAAACAAGTTATAGAAGTACAGCAAATTCTATACAATACTTACTAACTATTCCCTTACCTGAAAGCTCTGTTGTATCGTGTTGAGAGAGGTCTCTCTGGAGATTCTTTATATTTTGATTCATTTATATCACTACTACTATCTGAATGATATCCTTTGGAATCAGATATAGCAAGGTATTCAGCATCATAACCACTATCAGATAATATAAGTTGTTCACTAGTACCGGTAGTCCCATTCAATGCACTGTTACGTTGTTGTAACCTTTTAGCCGTAGCAGAGGATAACTTTCCTCTTGATTTATTCGTAGCACCATTTCGATGACACTCTAATGCTTTTAATTTAGCTCTTAATTCGGCACTAAACATTCTATTATCTTGTTGTATGGCAGGATCATTTGAAATGAGATATACATGACTATTTTCAAAATCAGATTCACCACCAGAGTCTTGAGATTCTAATGAAGATCCAGTTGCACCATTATTTAGGAGATTCTGACCCATTCTTGCTTGCATTGCTGTTACTACGGATTCTGTATCACGGAGAAATGATTCTGTATCCCAACTGCTTTCATTGCGAACGTCACCAAGTACCTGGAAAGAGAGGAAAATATATGTTATAATCCCTGCATTACAAAGTTTGTATCCCTATTATTTGGTAGTAGATTTGTATAAATATTAATAAAACAACAATGTAATTTATTGTTTAATAAATTGTCAGTGAGTGAGTCTCAAGTCATGACAATCCTTCCGTACTCTAGTTATAGAATTTGAAGATACTAAACACATCACAATCATAATAATTTGGATGTTGAGAATTTTCATTTGATATTGGAAGCCAACAGATTTTAATGCATTTAGAAAAAAAGTTCATTATTACAAATATTATGTTAGATCTTCAAGTTAGTAATAGTTAAAACAAAAACTTATTGTTACAAATCACAGTATAATTTCTTTTGTAAAAATAAGCATTTTAATAGATTATTAGTTAAATTCCCAGTATTAGTCATATTAGGAAAGTAATTAGAGCTAGAAACTTTTAGATACAAATTATCCAATGTGCAATTCTGTATTGCTATAAAAGTATAATATGACAACTTACAATATTCTATTAGCACCGCTAAGCAATCAAATATTAACCACGTTGTATTAAAACAGAGAAACAAGTGTACTGTAAATTTACGTTCCTCAATTAAAAGAACTATAAATTGAAACTGATAACACTACAAACTTTTACTTTCACTCAAGACTCAGCTAGCACTAAATGATTATTTTTGTTTACCTGTTGTTGTTTTTCTTCTTCATCTGAATGTGTTTGTTGTACTGTATGTTGATTAACTGGTGGATTAGGTAATAAACGTCTTCTTGGTCGATTATTAACATCTTTACTTAATGGAGGAATCGGTGGACGACAGTTCAGTGGAGATTTGCTTTCACCATTAGGAACATCTACACTTTCTAATGGAAAAGAAAATATATCCATCAGTACTTCACTTACTTCAATCATTTATTGTACGATACTACAATATTTTATTTAATACAATTTCAGTTGAACAAGTTCATGACTTCATGTTTTTAATATTCCATTAGTTCAGTAGTTAATTTAAGTAATAGTTTTAATGTAATATGAATGATATTTTAATGCTATGTTACATTATTTTTATTACTGTACCATATTAATATATGACTTTGTGTTTAAAAAGTTTATTAAGTCTTTTAAGAAAACATCTGACTTCAATTCTGATTTTCAGTTCAATACAATGAATGCTTAAGAAAAAATAACAATTCTTCTACATATCAAGAACACAGTAAAAATGTGTTATATTCAAAAGAATAATTGAATATGAAATGAAAGGAATTTGTAAAGTAATTTAATTACTATACAGATAAAAATATTATCCTTACTTTTCTTCTTTCCATTTGTATTTGTTAAATTAAGTGCTAAGTCATCTGGAGGTTTGTTTTGTCTTTGTTGACTAACTTGTACAGCCCATTCATGTATCCATGTAGGAGTTTCATGAGATGGAACACTTTGAGACTAAAGGACAAAAACATACATTAATACATATATTACAACACTAACAAAAAAGACTTAACAAATAATGAGAATTACATAACTGAAAACAGTTAACAACTAGTTAATAGCAACACTTAAACAGTTATAAAAATGGTTAGCCCGTGTAACAGTATCTTTAAAAAAATTCTAGAACAGCCACAGCACTAAATCTGTCTGCTTTAGCGCTTTCAACACTAAAATTATTCCCAGCATTTATTTCTTAGTTAAATGATGATTGAATATTTATGTTATTATTTCAGCTGCATCTAGACTATAATAATTGTTTCGTTTTTCATCAAATACTGTACTTGTAAGCATTAATTTGAATCACTAGAAATTCATTACATTTTACAACAAATACTGTCTTATCAGATTACCAGCAGTAGCACTAGGTGCGATATGAAAAGCTGAGAAAATAGAGGTTGTC
Organism: Campodea plusiochaeta; assembly: GCA_034698565.1. Classification (NCBI taxonomy): domain Eukaryota; kingdom Metazoa; phylum Arthropoda; class Diplura; order Rhabdura; family Campodeidae; genus Campodea; species Campodea plusiochaeta. The sequence goes on along the minus strand of JAQIWE010004460.1, from coordinate 6,926 downwards.
AATTTTAGGAATTTTAGAAGTGTTAAGTCCAGTAATAAAATTCAATTGTCCTAGTCATGGGACATAAATATAAATGATAAACTATAAAATTTCACACTCACTTTGCAATGTATATTGAGTTAAATAACAAAAGAACTAAAGTCAACCACATATAACAAGGCATGTGACTTGAATCGTTTTAAAGAAATATTAATGTTATAATAATGATGATACTGTTTTTATTGTCAGTATGAGACCATATAGGTAAATAATACAATTATTAACTTACATACAAAAGCAATAGTAATAACAAAATCTTAATGTAAACAGTAGAAACGTTTTACTATTGCTCAACATCACCCGCCATGTTATATGTGGCCGACTATAATTCAAATATCAGAAATTTAGAACACAATTAGGCAAAAACACTATAATACAATGACTCCCAATAAATACTCTAGCATTAGTACTATGACACATTTCATAATGCATTTTAACCAAAAGTTGATAATTTCTGCAATTTCCTTTTGAATAGACAAACTCATAAAAACGCAAACAATTTAAACCATTAAACCAAAACAAAGAATGCGTCCATTGTCTAACTCACCATTTGAGTATGAGAACTCTTCCCATTTTTTCCTTCACCACCATTTTTGACTACTTTAACATCACTAACACTATTTACACCAAAAACACGATCAATATCTTTTCTCGCAACATCAAGTTCAGGAGAATGTGAGTCTTTTTCAATAGTATAAGTTTCAGCTTCACTAACATTATCTTTTTCAAGTTCATCATCATCTGAAGGTGAGGTATCATTATTATAAATTTCTGATTCTTTCACTTTTACACTATTTGATCTTCCTGGTTGACTATTTAGAAATTTATTCATGAGATATGACGTTGATCTATTTAACGCTGGTGACTTTGGATTAATTAAATCTGGCTGACTTGGTGTTGATGGAACACTACGATGCTCACGAGATGGGCGTTGGACTTGGAAAGGTGGTGCTGAAATAGAATAAGTGAAACAGAATAAGTCATTAGTTTCAATATTGACGGAGCGAGAGAAATGTTATGAAAGATTTGGAATTGCTCACTATATTTGAGATTTGTAGTTTTTTGTTGTTAATCAGTCTATAAACTCACTGGCAAATTTAACAGCATGAGTAGAAAAGTAAGTTATCTTCCAATAATGTTAGCAACACTGTCCAGAGAACAATTTTTATTGTCCACATAAAATTGTTTTTAGCAATCTAACACATACAATTTATAGACAATAGAGAAAATAATCCAGAAAACCAGAAACATGTTAAATTTTTGTAAAGCCTCAAGAAATCTTTTAAACTTGTACATTGGAAGTAGATAGAATACTTCTATTTTAAATCTGTGAGAAACGGTCTCAGGAAACAATAAGGTGTATCCAATGTCAAAGACAAGATATATGTATTACTAACATTTTATAGCACTTACAGCAGTAGTCTATTTATTCTATAAATAATACACTTTATCTATGTTGTAAACCTACTGTACCATAAAATAAGTAATAAAGTGTACTGTGTGATAACATAAAATAGTTTAGATATGGTTTAATGTATTTACTTTTATGGTAATCACCTTACCTTCCATGTTGAGAGAAAATTTTTGTTGTTATTGAACACTCAAATTTTAAAAATAGAAACCTTTAGACTATACTAGTTCTAATAATCACTCATAGATGGCAGAGGAGTTACAGAACCTGTATCCCAATGTTGTCATTTTTTTCCAATATTACAGTTGAATATAGTACTTATATTTGGTAAACATCACGTAACTTTTCAATTTTACACTACAGTATTTAGTGAAATACAAAGCAATATAATTATTAATTACTACAATATTATTCAATTGAATAATTGGGTTTTAAAACTTCCATCTTTTAAATTTCGATAATATGATGTGAATAAAAAATAAAATTAATATTTTCAATGATAAACTACATCAGTAAATATAAACATAAAATTAAGTACTGTAAATAGTATTTACTATGAAATCATATGGTAGTTTGGTTTGTCATTATTTAAAAATTTGAATAATATGATACCAAAAAGTTGAAAAAAAAGTTGAAAATCAAATTTAAGAAGTTATAATAGAATAACTGATTAAAGCATATTACAATAATAGGTATGCTAAAAAACAATAGTCAACATTAAAAGAAACTATAGGCCTAGTTTTCACGCTTGCAAAATACTACAAGTAATTTAAAAAGAAAATAACTTCCAAATAAAATAGTTGTGTTCTTATTATTCCATAAGTATTGTTAAGTGCTTCCACCTAGTGTGAATTATTTGTCCCTACCTCTTCCAGTTCCTCTTCCTTTCCTCTGTATTTGTTCTTTATTACTACTACTAGTACTGTTGACTGTTTCACTTTTCTTCATATCTCCATCAAATAATGATTTCTTTGGCATTGTAGGTGAAAACTTTGTCACTTTATTCTCTTCATTTTTCTGTAATAGAAACATCATGCATTAAACTCATGATTCATTTGTACTTCAGAATGTTCTATGTGGTTGTGCAACAGAGAGTATACCAAGCCAAAAATGTACACTGATCACACAACAACTCAATGGTTATTGTGAGAGTAAATGATTCTCATATGTGAACTTGTATTAATATTTTCAATAAATAACATATACTGTTCCATAACATATCTTTTATAACAGTTATAAGTGAAACCTCTCAATTTCTCCTGGAAAAATGTGCAACCATTTTCTAAGAAAATGTATTATTTCACACATGAGCATATTAGTATTAATGGCATCATCGCCTCATAATAAATTTCTTAAGTGTGTTAATCTTTCCTAATCTTAATAATCTTCTTAAGTAATGGAAATGTAAAAGAGCTAATACAAACAAGGTTGAATAAACTTTGACTATCACATGTACTCAGAATATAATTAAGAAAATTAGCTGTTCCTGTAATTTTATTGTTTTTCTCCTTATTGTAAATAAAGTAATGCACTATAATGAGTGCAACAACAAACAAGTAATTTAATATGGTAATTTTAATTAGAGCAGGCTTCCAGGCTACCATATATTAATGACTAACTAGACCCTATTCTCTAAATTTAACTTATTTTCAATTAGAAGTAATTATCATCTTAATTGCTATCTTCTATTTACTGAATGGCGTTTTATCACATAACGACATAAATAACTTTGGATCAGTTTGTACATTTTTGCAAAATAAGCACTGTAATAATAACATTTAAATATAATTAAACAGTCATGCATTAATAGTATTTTAATACACTTAATAAAAACAGTGCTGAAAATGTGTAAAAGAAATAAAAGTTTACAAAGTAAATTATACCATATATATATAATAACTTCAAAGGTGCAACAAAAGTTGTACAGGCTGTATGACATGCCACATGGCAAAATTATACTTCATAAAAGGCCTTTGTGAAAAGATGTGATCTTTTTCATATACATTAACTGAAACCATGCTTATAAAAGATTCTAGTAGAAGGAAACCTAAGGTAATAAATACAACACTCGATTTTCAGGAGTGAACTTCAATTGGGGAAAAAAATCATCAGCTTGCAAAAAATCACACAAAGCGATGATTAAAAAAATTGTCTTCCAATTGCTTACTTCTGTTATATTCATAATTTGTTTCCTCTTCTTTGCTGACATGCTATGATACTCATCATAAAACACATCTAAAACCTGTATTATAAATTTCATGTAGCTCCTCCTAATATGTTATGTATCATTATACTAATGTTATACAGTTTTATTAGTAACTTATTAATATAGGCAAAAACACATGCTTGTGTTTAAAAAAAATATAATATCTGTAACTGAAAAATTATAATACTACTATACTAATATAATGTATGCTATGTTACAATAATACTTGCAACATTCCAGTAAATAATGCAGTTTATATTTTCAATAAAGGAAAAATGAGAAAAATATAATTGTTACCTTATTTTCATCAACCTTTGTAAGACTGAGATTCCTTCTATGTCTTGGTGCAAATTTACTAATACTATCTCCAATATCAAATTTTCTAACATTCATATTTTTATCACTGCTTGCTTCACCAAAGTCTATAGTGAATGCCATTGGAGAATACTGCTTTCCTTTTGAGTCCTCTTCAATCTTATCACTTTGATTACAATACGAATCTTCATTGTCTTCATTTGGAGTAACACTTTGAGATCTTTTCTCTGAAACAAAGAAACACACAAAATTACTACTTACTCAAGAATGATACTATCATTTGCAGGTATTATTATTTGCTAATTTACCTCTAATATTACAATAATCAGATAAATGTATTGTAGGCGAACTGTAAAAATTGAAGTAAACAGACAATGGGATAATTTTGCTCTATACTATGAGAGCAAATAAAGGAAAATCAAGTAATATTCATGAAACTTTTAAAAATACTTTTTTCTTTCTTCCACAAATTCTTGAAATTTCTTTTTATACCAAAAACAAAATTATGCAATATATTGAATCATCCTAATACTGTAGTGTATGCTGCACCATACAGTTTATTGGTACATTGCCAATAACTAGAACATATTTTCTCTTTTGTTCTTTTTCTGTATACAATCCCTTGCATAATACCGCATTTAGGTAGGGAATAAAATTTTATATTTACAAGTTAACTGTATATTATCAAGTTCAATAAACTTTTCTGTTTAAAAAGTATTTAAAAATAGTAAATAAGTGAAAATTATGCCCCCCCCCCCCCCTCCATTAATAAAAAAATAATATGATTAAAAACCAAGTTAAAACATGCATATACGGAGATACACGTTTTGGTAATGCTGAATAATAGTGAATTTAGTAAACTGTACATTCTAGGTACTCTGGTTCCTTTTAAAAATGAATTTTCCGCAAATATTTCGAATTTTATTAAATATTACGGAAATTTCTTTCTTCTGTAATTCAAACCAACTACTAAGTAAGATATCAAAATTTTGTATAATTCGGATGGGACTTTAATTAACAATATATTTTTCTAATCACATTTAGATCGTTTTAAAAACTATTTAACATTAGCAAAAACAGGTCCTAGCGATTAAAAAAACTTATAGTGAAATAAGTATAGTGCCTATATAATACTGGTACTGTAAATCAATCAGGAATGTGCATCTTTTAGAATAATTTTAACTGTTTCATTATGCCATTTAATCTTTAGAATTGAATACAAAAAAATTTTATTGGTATTTTACTACTTTTTTAAGTTGATATACGATATAAACAGAACGGACAGTGTTTCCGGAGAATTCATATTCAAAAGGATTATCATTCTTATCAACATTTCCGGAGAATTCGTATTTATCAGAGGTATTGAAGTTCAGTTATTCCTGCATTTTCATTTAGTATTTTAATACAATGAAATTTAGTAATTTTATCGATTTTTAACTATTTCCCCAGTCATTGACAACGTGTGGAGAGCAATTCTAGGATTTCGAAACCTTCATATGCCTACGTCTATATTGAGAAATACTGTATAACTGTCTACTTGATATTTCAGAACTTGACACTTTGAAAATGGAAAGACATTACTTCCAATAGTTAGGTCGTATATATAAAAAATTATGTGTAATTTCAATAATGACACTGAAACTACGAAATTCACGGTTATAAATCAAACACTGTGACAAAATATACACCAGTTCATAAAACCTAACACACAATATTATTATCTCCTAAAATGAAAGAAATACGACCACATTAAACTGAACACTTGTCGATAATGTAATCGCAGTAACAAAAGTACAACATGGAAACACTTTTCACTTCGACTATATACTTTAAAGATCAAAAGAAGCTGCATCAATAAACAGAAAAAGATTACACCTGTGTAAGACACTGTACAAAATCACTTATCTTCAACAGTCAAGTATCACTTATGAATAATCCTTCATTTGGACAGCTGTAATGTTTTGAGTTCCTTCCAAATTCCCTTACGGGACTTGTCTACCATATGTGACCCCTTGACAGTGGAATCTGACTCCATAACCCGTACAGATATATTGTGCTATATTACAGCTTGGATGCTACGCAGAGTGTTAATACACTCACTAAACGATAGTAGGTTATTTCTCATACAGGACATTATTTTTCATTTAGATGAAATAATATTTAGTATTTCCTATTATGATTAAAATGTAATATTTCGAAGTTGCTTATAAATTGTTAAAAATCGCAAATTCTGCAAATTGCAAAAATGCAAAACTGGTCTATTTTTGTATTATACTGATTGATGTATAGTTTCCGACCATTTCATGTATATGCCTATATACTTTGGAATTATAATGAATGGAAGACATGACAACTGAACTACACGATTGGAATCCGATATAACCAATCAATACTTTGTAATATCGATAATACTTTCTTGAAAACCCTCTGATAAAAAATGTCCCTTGTATTGTTTTTTTGTATAGGTTATATTTGGATTTAAAAATTTACTGAATAGATCGTTATGTAACTTATCAACTTCATATTCTCGACTAAAAAAATGTATATATTTAAAAAAAATTGAAGATAACTAATCAGTATGCTTCAATAATAGCATACTCTAAGTAATAATATATATTAGAAGACTGATATAGGAGAAAGAAATAACTATTTCGTGTTCTAAAGTAGTTAAGAGACTAAGAACTTTCTTTCACAGCTGCATAATTAGTACATAAAGATTCGACGATTACATTATTAAAGTTACTGCGAAATACAACTCCGTTATAATGAGATGCATAAAGCAACTGGACCAATGAAAAAAATGAGACCATCTTTTAACGATATTCACTTGGCGAAATGTAATCTTTCCAGTTTGCAGCATGCAACTTCATAAAATACTTGGTAATCACCTTATTTATGCAAATTACCAACATGTCAATCACTATTAAATGAAGAATATTGGAATATCATCCACAG
>JAQIWE010004459.1:0-10763 GCA_034698565.1 Campodea plusiochaeta | reverse complement strand
AATTTTAAATGGTATATAATAATCATGCAAATTTTGTAAACAAGGACACTATTTCTACATTTGTTTGTAATTCTCATCTTATATTGTACATGTCATTGGCTTTAAAAGCTGTTTTGTACACTTATCTCAATAAACAATAAACAAAGAAAGTAAAACGGCTAATGTGTGTTGGAAAAGATTATTCCCGCTGTGAAAAAAATACTCCTTTAATAGATTACAATTTTTGTTCTTCAGAATTTCTTACATGAAATCAACTTAGTGCTCTGATTTTAAAACAAAACACGGAATTCTTCACTCTTTACATGTAAAATCCATATTGTAATGTGTTGTAAGCATGTTATAAGTCGATGACCTTTGCGTTAGCGTGTTAGTAATGACTTACACGCGACAGTATAGTAAGCAGTACCAGAAAAATATATTACTTTAGTTTTATAAAACTATTATAAATAAGGATTTGTAGTGATCCGTAATTTGAGATTACTTTTTTATTCTTTATATCCGTCGATTGCTCGATTCCTTACTCGACTCTCGATGATGACGCACTGTTACGTTTTACTTGCTATAGATATATTTTAAAGTTTCAATAAAACTGTAGTTTAATTATCAGTATTTCTAACAATAATTTCAAATAGTTTATTATCCCATATAAATAGAAAATAATCCAAGGAGACGGTGTGAAAGTATGACAGTTCGCTGTGAAACAGAGAAATACATGTAACTGTAACATTATACATTTTATCCAAGAGAAAATAACATTAAATGTAAGTAAACAGAAATGAATAAAATTGACAATAGTGAAATATACGGAATATCAGAGTATATTAATATTTTCGTCATATAAGTACAGTATAACTGAGAGGCTTCAAGAGGGGAAATATACTTTATACAAATTTTTACGGACACAAACCGTTTAACATGTCAAGGGTGTTTCTGACATTCCAACAATTGATAACCCTCGTTGACTTATTTGTTTTCTTTGACTAACTTGCGAAGTGTATAGAAAATACACAATTTGAACCACCCAAACAAGTGGTCAACAATGGGTTTACTTGTCAAAACAGTTTGAAGACATAACCAGTTTCAATCCGTAAGATATTAGAAGCACTATAGCTGTTATCTCATGCATTCCATGATGACCAACAAATCCCTCTAATATGGAATCATTGAACGTCCAGGACATGGATCTAAATCCATTGAAATTTATTTTATTATTTGCATTTTATTCTAACATGAACATTACTACTACTGCAGATGATCTTTAATAACCAAAATAATATGAAACACATCTTGTTTTTGTTAATTTATTATACAAATTTATGTTAATTTTCTGACTTTTACTATACCTTTTTTTAATTAACATACTCAAACTGACATTCTTCGCTCTTCGGCCATGAATTAGCCCTGTTTGTCCTAACAGTTTTATTATAAAAATAAATAACCCTCTTCCAAAAAAAATAAAAGATCCCCCTATCTTTCTCAGGCTTCCCAATACCCACCAACTATAATTCAGGACGTTACCACCCCTGTACAATATGTGGTACAACTTTCCGTTGTGTTGGTACCCTGCGTGATCATATGCACCTGCATAATGGTCGAACTACTTGTCCCGTGTGTAACAAAGTGTTTAGCAGGGTGGGAAATATGAGAGCTCATTTGCATTCTATGCATAAATAAGAAGAATTTTGTCGAACTTTTATGAGACTGTCTGTGAGAACAAAAAGTTTGTGTTGTACCAAAGGTTTTGTTGATTCTGGTCAAAATTTCAGTATTATTTTGAGTTTTTAACTTGGATCCTTTTTTAACGAGGATATAGTTAGTCTCAGTTCATTTTGTTGTTATATATATGACTGTATAAAGCTAGTCATTTATTGAACATTTTAAGTTATTTTTCTTACTAAAGACTGATTTCTGTCATTTACTTATTGTATGGTATTTACTGAAGTAACGAATATCAAACTAATAAAATTTAATACTCCATGAAAGTATTCGTTTCTGTAATATCTTTTGGTTTTTGCATGCCCACTTTAAATATAATTGGAAAAACGAGTAATAAGTTCTTTATGGTAGCAGACATAAATATCCGTCCAATCTGAAGTTTTTAGTAAATCCAATGAGGAAAAAGTGATAAATACTGGTTGTTAGAAATTACAAGAGAGCATTATGTACCGCATTCACAAAGAAGTTCTTTAACTTTAATGAAATTCAGTAATTTGGATCGAAGATCACGAAATTAGATTAGGCATGATAAAAACCGACTGTTTTACGCCACTAGAAATCTCTTCTGGAAAATAATGTATTGACCCCTTGCCCGTCCTTAAAGGAGTGGATCTCTGCACCGTTTTCCATTACATATTATAAAGGTCACCCCCCCCGCGGTGAAGGGACAACATCGTAAAAACTACCCAGAAGTGTGCAAGAGACCAGCCATCTGCTGCCTGGTTTACATTGCATCAATTCTCTCTCTTGCACACTTCTGGGTAGTTTTTACAATGTTGTCCCTTCACCGCGGGGAGTGACCTTTATAATATGTACTGGAAAACGGTGCAGCGATCCACTCCTTTAACTATATGCTGAAGTTTCAATATTTTTTAAAAACATGAATTGTACAATAGGCCTACTCGAGTTTATTTTTCACGTAGAACATTTTCTCGATCGGCAAGCTGCAATCCTGTTCGAAAAGTCAATAGGCTGATTTAGCATCATGAAAATCCACCATTCTCATTATTGTTATTATTATCATTGTTGTTAGGGTGGTTCCATCAGCGGCGTAAGAAACGTGAGGCGACGGACGACGGCTTGTACCCTTGCGAGGTCTGCGGTAAATCTTTTCTGAGTGCCGGTAGCGTCGCCGATCACATGGCGGTACATAGTGGAAAATCAACATGTCCTCTCTGCTTTAAAGTTTTCAGTCATAAAGGAAATATGAGACGGCATTTGTCCAAAGTTCATTATCAGAATTATCATGATGGCACTGATGTTCCGGAAAGTCAAGAAAATGTTTAGGAAGTTTATTTGTGTCGGTTATTTGTTTATGTGTACACGAAAGAAATATGCATACCGTGTGTGGTTAGAACTCAATTACTTAATTATATGGAGTTATAATATCGGTATTCTGTTAATAAGTCGAATTTTAATGTAGATTCAGTTGCGTTGGAACCCTCTTCGGATCTTTATGTGAACTGTGAACATGAACTTCTTAGATATTTGTCATCAGTATTTCTTAAAGTATTATTCAAACATTTTAGTTCGTTACTGTGTATATAACAAAATTATATTTCACCAGTGTTAAAATTATAAACGTAATAAAGAAACATTGTTTTAATATAAGAGTATATATAACCTGATTAGATTTTCTCAGCCACAAAACCTTTAGATAGGAGGAGGGGGGGGGGGAATAATAAATTAAATGCTTTTATTTGTTAATCTGCACTTTCTGTATGATTGAGAAGCTATAATAAAATTTAGATTGGAGTTTTGCTTTCATAATAATCAGATACAAAATAATAATATTCATTAGATGTTTCGATAGCGAAAAAGTGAATGCATTATTATACCAAGAACGTGTCGACGTATATAACATTATCATTGTACATACGCTATTACCATAATATTCTAAACCCACTTACAATTGTAAAGATCTGTCATTGGAAATGGAAGCCATCATTAACCCTACCTCAAGTTATTTATTTTATTTTACAAATCAGGCATTATTACTCAATCTCCTTTATTATTTTCCTTCTGTACATACGCTTTTATTTCCTTCCCTTTTTCCTCTTTTATTTTATTTATTCTTTTAGTATAGGTTTTTTATTTTCGTTATTGCTAGGCCTTGCACATCAGCGAATGTGGCTTCACCCGCATCTTCTCGCTGGAGCGACATCCACATCGCCAACTCATACAAAGGGTAGCATTCCAATCCATGGCGGAACCCACAAGACCGTGGATGGTCTGTATCGCTGCCATGTCTGCGAGAAAACTTACAAAACGCCCGCCAGTCTACGAGATCATATGGATTTACACACTGGAAAATCGACTTGTCCAGTTTGCCAGAAAGTGTTCAGTCAGGCGGGGAATATGAAGCGGCATTTGTACAGCGCGCATATTGCAATGGGGAGTAGTTATCCCGGGAGTTAAATAGGGGCGCTATAGTTAAATGGGGCAATATTCGGGTTTAAAGTTGGTTGTTTTTACTCTGGGAGAAAGCTATCCATGGCTTAGTTTGATCACCAAATTTCCAAATTATTTGCAGTTTTATGAATTAAATTCATATAATTGTAAATATATGAAAATATTATAGAAATATTGGATCGTGGACAGCATATTTTAGAAGCTGTATTTATAAAGTTATAATTCTTGTTATAAATGTATAAGGAGTGCTAAACGTTGTTGATTTATCATCTAGGAATTGAAAATCAGAAACAAATTAAGTGCTGATTATCTAGAATTTAACTGATTTTATAAAATTTAGGGCTTCATTTTTTTTATTTATTCGAGTGCTGTATTTGAAATACAAAATAAAAAAGATTTCGGCCTTTTTAGCAACCTTACTGTTTAATAAATTGCTAAATTTGTTCCAGTGTTCTAAGTATAATTACTTCTCGAAGCAAAGAGAAACCGAGCGAAAAAGGAAATTTCTTTACTTTAAATCTCGTTTAAATTAGAAATGACCAACTTTAAACGTCCCAGTGAATTATATCAAGTTACAGCAATAATGTCCTTTCCAAAATAATAACTAAGTCTGAAAATATATTGGCGCTCAAACATATTATCCATTGTTAATATTTGCTCATATTCTGTTTTATATTTAGATATTTTGTTAGATTTGTCATATTATATATAAATATTACAACGGTTAGTGTATTTTATAATAAAAAAAAGTATAATATTTAGAAATAAGTAGTAATGACAAATTACAGTGATAATAAGACAGTGAACGCACAAACAAATGAGCGCACAAACGTTGCACAGCCTTTATTAGTTCAGTAGGGTACTATAGTGAAATTTAAAACTTTTGTTATACTGTTACTGAGTAGGCAGCGATTTATTAAAATGCTATCCTGGAATGTTAATTCTTTATTATATCCTATAAATAAGTAAGCGTTTTATAATATTTGTTTATAGTTCTCGGTTCGCCATTTTGTAAGAAAAATGTTTTATATAGAATTTTAAACTATAGTTTATACATTTTACTATTAAAATTATTAGTAAGTATGACAGATTGTACATATTGTTTTTAAGTTTGTAAATAATAGAAATTTTAATATGGTACCGTATCTTTTATATTTTTGATAACGCGGCATCATTCCGAAGCTTCTAATTTCAATGTATGGTAAAATTTTTAATTATTTCTTGTTGATAAATCAAATATTGTCTTCCAGTAAATAAAGATGTGCCTTTTTACAGATACTTTTCATCTCAAATTACGAGTAACTTTTATGAAGGAAAATGTATTTTTAGATTATGTATAAATGTTTCTTTTATAGTTCAGCTGTATGTAGTATTTTTTATTTGTAAGCCTTATTTGTACTATTAGTACAAATTATTTAGAGTAATTTCTATAAAAAAATATTACTGCAATATTTCATAAGAACCATGATAGATGATCATATAGAATTATTAAGAAAATTCTATTATTTTTCCTACTTAGCTTTGGCATATCCGACCAAAATGTGCCAATTAAATTCTTCTAACAGTTTTTCGCTACTGTTACATTTCATTGTTCCTTGAATGCCTGATTCTAATTCCCTTTTCCTATAGTATTAATGGAATGTATGTTTTTCATTATAACAACTATTATAGTAATATATTATGGTAATAATGTATATTTTTGGAAACTGGTTAGCAAATAAAAACAAAATTCTAAAATCTCCGTGTCAATTTTTTTTTTTTTCACAATTATTTGGAATCAACAACCTGCACCCACTTTTTTATTTACCGCACTTTTTGTGTGTGTTTTTTTTACTCTAGTGGATCTTTTTAGAACTAAATGGAACGTTATAATTCCAGATGATGTGTACGAATACTACGTCACACAATTACCGAACTCCGAAGTTCAAAGTTCTGAAGTTCAGCAGCAAGAGAAGACTGGACTTCAGTCCCCGTACAGATGCTCGATTTGCAATCAGCGATTTAAGAATCGGGCGACTTTTCATTATCATAGGGCAGTTCATCAAGGGAAAACTCGATGTTCACAGTGTTATAAAGTGTTCAGTCAAATTAGCAGTCTCGGTTTGCATATGAGAAAAGTACATAAAATGAAGTATCATCCAAGTTTTTGAATAGTTTCGGTAGTTTTGAGTTTGTGGTATTTTTAAATTTACATGTTTAGGGACACATAATCTCTATTCTTATCAAGTTCAAGTTTTTTTTTTACTGTTGTTGATGCCGATCATTCAAACTATATCATAATTTTAAATACCTTAGTTAATTCAAGGAAAGAAATATAAGTTAATCTAAAAATATTCAGAGTTGTTTGGTTCTGTTGAGGATCTTAATTATTAATAATGGACTTCTTCTCAACAAATATATCTTTTATTTCTCGACAATTGTTTCGACCTCACAGGACCATCATCAGGATAAAATTATGAACATCAATCTCTCATTATCTGCTGAACTACTGTTGTCTATCATACTATTATATTCTTGTGTCCAGCTCTATGATAGACAACAGTAGTTCAGCAGATAATGAGAGATTGATGTTCATAATTTTATCCTGATGTTGGTCCTGTGAGGTCGAAGCAATTGTCGAGAAATAAAAGATATATTTGTTGAGAAGAAGTTCATTATTAATAAATAAGTTAATCCCTGATTAAGGAATATTTAGTAAATTCGCTAAAAAATAAAATTCATTTGTTGCAAATGCCTGAAGTACCATGTTCCGATTTTTGGTAGTTTTAAATCTTGAAAACCACAATTTATTACGTGTCGCCACCTAATGTCTGATTTTCACAAAGATAAATATTATTAACTCCTAGTCACAAAGTTAAGTCACAAATACATAATTTCTAAGTCAGCACTCTCCTACGTTATTACCGTATGTGCCATGCACCCACTAGTGTCAAAAAGAAGTCAGTGATATTACTTAATTTTCAATGTTTTTGATGTTTAGTATTATTAATGATGACTGTAACATAAACTCAATAGACGTGCAATAATAAAATTTAGAGTTACTTATATTAAATGGTGTTTTTATGTTATGAATAATGTTACGCATAATGTTCTATGAGTTACATTTCAGGAGTAGTTTTAAAAACACAAAAAAGGGGTAGATGAGTTAAAAAAAAACAATATTATTCAAATATTTTGCGTACTAAATTGTAACAGGATTGATGGCATTAGCCCGTCTATTGATTAAACGATTCACTGCAAAAAAAAAGAGATTTGTTTGCATTGTAATTTGATGAGGGAGAAAAATTGGTTCAGTTATACAACATGAAATGGACGGTCTTAACTATATAAGAGTATGTTTGTATAATTACAAAATCTGAATTAAACTGTAATTAAGGTTATAATATAGGGAAGGGTAACAGATATGCTTGATCATGATTATTTCAACATTGCTCTGCTTGGTGGTAAGACAACATTGCATTACTTTATGATAAGAACATTTAACGAAATAGAAAATTCAAAAATGGAAATACTTATTTATTCAAAAATGGAAATACTTATTTATTCTAAAACGGAATACTTATTTATTTAAAAATGGAAATACTTATTTATTCAATTCAAATGATAATAATGTAGTACGAATTCCCAAGATGGAAAAAGTATCATTCTACTTTCCAAGAATATATCTATGATGGATTTTACATTCGTTTGCTCTTATTTTGACATTACCGCTTTTCACGCGAACTAGTCAGTTCAAAGCGAATATTTTCTTATCTTCAAAACGACCACATCGTCATTCCTCGTGGATAGGCTAATTACCATGACGACCGAAAAGCTTAAATGAGTAGTTGGGAGAAAATTCATTATTCTTATTATTGCTTCCAGAGAGCGTTGGTGAATTCTACGTCACACAGATGCCAGACGAATCAAAACAAGAACGTCGTAAGTTGGAACTAGACCCTTTTATTTGCCCAATTTGTCGGAAAGGGTTTCGCGAGATTACGACCTACACAAAACACGAGGCCGTGCACCAAGGCAAGACTACTTGCCCCATTTGTTATAAAGTTTTCAGTCAAATTAGTAGTTTAGGTTTGCACAGGCGCCGAGTGCACAAATTACCTTGCTAAATTTTTTTTGTTATTTTTTTTTGTTCGAGTGCATGCTGGAAAATTTTATATAATTATGGGTGGATATATTATTATTATTACAGTTTATTTTGATGTAAAAGTTCCTAAAGTGCCTCAGATTTAGCAACTGTTTTGTTTTCTGTTAGGATTGAAGACTGTTCCTCATTGGCCAGTAAACCAACATGGTTACATCTTTGATGGCGATAACGACGCGTTCCGTTGTACCCTTTGCGGCAAATCGTTTGGAAATAAAGATTCTTTACGTGGGCATAAAACTTGGCATGCTGGAACTACACAATGTACAGTTTGCTCCAAAGTATTTAGTACTCGGAGTAACATGTTACAACATATGAGAATTATTCATCAGCATAAAAAGATGTTCCCTCCTCCTTTATAGGCGGTGATGTTTCCAAGATCTACCGCTGCGAGGCGTGCGGAAGAGCTTTCGGCGTTCCCCAAGCCCTGTCGAACCATAAAGCGGTCCACTTAGGGAAAACACGCTGCACAGTTTGCCATCGCGTTTTCAGTTCAATCAGTAATATGTTACAACATATTCGTAAAGTTCATATGTCTTAATTTAAATGGGATTGTTTAATAGTCAAATGCAGCAGCGTTCGCTTGGTCAGAAGAGTTCCCCTTTTATATCATGAGTTTCATGGATAACCTACCTGTGCTTACAATTTTCGGATCTAAAGGCGCTTTTTTTTCCTTTTATTCCAATTAGATCTTGCCTTCTGCTGTACATACCAAGGTTTATTGTGGCTACTTTAGAATCCTATTTAGTTTATAGGTATAATATTATATAAATAAGTTATGTTAATATCGTGCCATATTAAAAATTCGCATTATCACCTATTATCACATTTTTCAGTTACTGGAATTTTTGTATCCTGTTGACGTAATGAATAATGAATATTATTTTATCAAACTGAATTGCTAAACATAAATTTAAGAAATATTCGTGAATGTATTCTTAATTACTTGCAGATAAAGGAAATAATATTTTGTTATTCTTTCACTGTGTCGATTGTGAAAACCAAAAAGGAAAGAGAATTTCATTAATTGAGAAAATGGCACTTTAAATTTCTCAAAACAATAATATTAAGATTAGCATATTCTGCGACCTCCGATATTTATTCTGCAGCACCATTTTCTTCACTTTTCTACCTTTTCTTTTCATTGTTTTTGATGTTGTAATGGCAACCAAGATCACAATTAAAAATGATAACTATAAAAACTACAAATATTTGAACCTTTATTAAAACATCTAGTCGAAAAAGAACAGACCATGCGAACACTGCACTTTATATATATAACCTTATAGTAGTCATAATATTTGTATTATTAATAATAAGTACTGATGAAATAAAAATGAATTATTGTGGAATAAAAATTGAAAATTTTATTTATACTGGAAAAAACCTTGTTTTCAGCTACAATGGTGCTACCAGGTCGTTCCAGAGAAAATCCGAACTGCGAATGTTTAGAGTGCGGTAAGAAGTTCTGTCTGAGGAGTTCACTTCTTGAACATATGGCTGTTCATTCTGGACGAACACGTTGTCCAATTTGTGGGAAAGTGTTCAGTCGTGTGTCTTATGTTGGTGTTCATATGAAAAGTGTTCATAACATTTTCTGAAAGTATTATTTTACTATTTATAAAAGGGGGCCAAGTACTTGCACATATTTTGTTTGCTCAATTAGCGTACTTAAAGATGTTATGACATTGTTATGTGAAACAATAATTAATATTAAGATGTTTAAATGTTATTAAATTCTGCACTGATTTAAATTAATTGGTTTCAATATAAAATGATTTCTACGCGTTCGCTTTTTTTTTTATCTTTTGATTAAGAGATTTCCTCATCTATTCTCGGATATATAAGACCATGAGTTAATTAGCTTCAATCTAAATGGTCCTGTACTCTTTTTTACCACGCCATTTTCAGAATCTCAGAAGGACAGTAAAATTATTCGCCTACTTATAAAAAGGACCTTCTTTTAGGTTTTTACCAACATTAGTTCCAAAACTTGATTAGTCCATAATAACACTGAATATGACATAATTTTGAAGTAAGAAGTTTCAGTCTAACAAGCAACTACAAAGTATACCCTATACAAAATCTTAAGGACCTATTCCACTTTAGAAAATTGACGATTTTGACAGGATAAAGTTTTGTTTACAATGGTAAACAGCGGAGACTATTGTCCACCCTTTTGTTAGGGAGTTTAAACTGTCAAACTATACTAACGAGAATAGGTCCTTAAGATTTTGTATAAGGTTTTTTATATCCTGTGATCTATATTTTCCATTGGAATACCAAAATATATTGGGATAAAGGTTGAAAGAACGAAATGTTCAAGACTCCTGTAAGTCTTCTGTATTATATTTGGAGTAATACACAAACAGCAGGACGTCGAATCGATTACTTGATTTTATAAGGAAACGACGTTGATTTTATAAGAAAAGAAATATGATTTTATAAGAAAAAAAACATGATTTTATAAGGAAACGACGATGATTTTATAAGG
>JAQIWE010004458.1:0-10763 GCA_034698565.1 Campodea plusiochaeta | reverse complement strand
AATTATAGGAAGAGAACCAGAAAAGAAAAAGGAATATGAACATTAACATCTCAAACAATTTGTTGATACGTAATTTTCATCATCGAAGTAGAAATACCGAAGTAGAAATACCAATCATCGAAGTAGAAATACCTTCGATATCAATATATACATATATATATATACATATTTTTACTGTGTATTGTTATATTTATTACAGTAGCTATCGCCATCTATTGGTAAATTTCTCGATGACAAATTTTTAAATCTGCTTCAACTTACATGGTAATTAATTACTACTGATTAAAAGTTTTTTATGATAGATTCATTACTTATAGACAAATATCGATCATCAGGTCTGCATAGTTTAGATTACAACGTCTGGTTATAAGATTTTATTGGCTTTATGCAGGGTAACAGTTTAAAAAGAAGATCTCTCCTAAAATACAATAGATTTAATAAGTATAAAATACTATATAGGAAATATTTTGAATATATTTGAAATTTTAAAGAGGTGGTCAGTACTTATAGCATTTGTCTTGCATCTGTATGTATGAATGTGTAAAAGGAAAGTTATAAATTATGACAACATCACATTATGTCTATACCCTATACAAAATCATAAGGACCCATTCTCGTTAGCATAGTTTGACAGTTTAAGCTCCCTAACAAAAGGGTGGACAATAGAGTCACCACTGCTTACCATTGCAAACAAAGCTTTCTCCTGTCAAAATCATCAACTTTCTAAAGTGGAATAGGTCCTTAAGATTTTGTATAATGTATACTAGTTCCAATGACTCATGCACTAGTATAGGAATCCAACTGACAAGTATAATTAGCATCAAACTAAACCCTTAGATTCTTCCGTCTAACTTTAACCAACCTGACTTGGAATTATTCTGAGCTATCAGTAATATGTGTATATAATGACCACTATACGGGGTGACCCAAAAATTGGGACTATTTTATAGAAAGCAATATTTTCTGAAGTAATGAAGATAAAAAGACGAAACAAAAATAATATGAAAGATTTTCTTGTTTTCTTGCTGAAAATGTACGATATTCCGGCCGTACGGCTTTGCAAATAAAGCAAGTGACTCTATGACTTCTTCGCAGTACATAATTTAGGCGCGTTCGTATACATTTTCATGCTCGCAATTATTTTAAAAGGTATATTATATTTTAAATTTTGTAAATAGTTCTATAATGTTACTTGTTACATGCGGACAGGCGGATGGACACAGCAGTTGCAAACTAATAAGCGCATTTCGCACAAGTTGCGAATGCTTGAAAACAACCAGAAAGATAAAGAAAATGTTTTAGTTATAATTAAAGGATGTGAAGGAATAATGAGTATACAGTATATGCGTAGTTTAGGAATAATTATTAAAATTACGAAAAAGAAATCTCAATTCTTTTGAGAAAAATACCGATTTTTAATTTGATATTGTTATGGAAACATATACTAATGACAAATTTCACATGGACTGATTGTCATAAAAACATATGGTTTTTATTTCGTCTTTCTAGCTTCGTTATTTCAGAAAATAATTATGGCTTTCTAAAAAAATCGTCCCATTTTTTGGGGACCAGCATCCTGTACAGTAACTGCTAAAATGCAGAAGAGGTTGTGGTGAATTTTTATCAAAAAAAAAAACAGGCAATTAGATCTGAAGTATATTGTTTTCGAAGTGTTTTTCAGTTGTATTGTTGCAACAGCGCTGAACGATACTTAGAGGTTGAAGGAGTGAAATAGAAAATCTCTAGAGAACTTTCTGTGTATGACGTTCAACAACTTTTCTCTCTTCCACTCTTATACCAATTTTTCTATATCGTTGTTTTCTCCACCGAAGTACATGTACATCAATCATACATGGAATTCTTCTTCGCTAAATCGCTATACAAGAACACATACTAGCATGAGAATTTTGCAACTTAGTAGAATGCTATTGTGAGATCTGCTCTCTCAAGTCAAGGAAAATGTATTTAGCAATTTTATGAACTTTCAGCTGGTAACACAGCACACATAAATAATAAGAATTCACGTGTCAATAATATATAAGTTTTTGGCGGAATATTATTCTGTAATATTCTGGAATAATATTCTGCAAAATATTCAGCACTCAAAAATAATTAAATAAAAAAAGACAGCATTTTTTCATTTTCAAAAGAAAACATTAAATTAAAATATTTAATTATTCGATTTACTTGTTTTAATATTTCTAAAATTACTGAAACTGCACTCCTTTTTAGCCTTAGCCCTTGATTTGGGAAGGTAAGTATAGGTTTACAGAACTGTCATGTCTTACAGTATTCGTCTGTCCCTGTCTAATTCCACGGCGGTCGATTTTGAACAAATTTTCAGAATACAGTATATTCGGAATCCAGCCCATAGGTTTCGGATTTTGTGTTTCCATAATCATGAACTTTTCATGTTTCGTTGATTTTCTCTGGAACCAGTAGCTGGATTTAAATCAAAATTCCATAATTGTAACAGTGTAGTCATATAAAAAAAGGTTTCGTAATCATTTCGATTTCATCTTCAAGTATTCGAAATTCCATGCTAATTTCCTCCGGACAAACTGCGCATATTTTAATATTCAGGATTATTGTAACGGTTTGTCCATCAAGTATAATATTTCTGTGGTAAAGAAAAAAACTTAGTTGCAATTTTCGAATCTTCATCTTCCAGTATATTTTTCTAAGTTACAAGCTGCTAGTGTTTTTCCGAAATCATTAATTTTGACGAATTTTTTCCAAATTTTCAAAATTTTAAAGTAGATATGACATGTGACAAAATTCGGCATGGGGTATTTTCAATATTGAAAAGTCGAAAAGCAGATTTTCATTTTTTGATTCAGAATTTCCCAAATATGAAAAAAAAGAACTATTCGCTCGATTATAACAGTAACGAATGTTATTCTTCTAGACACAACCAATAAACTCGCAGTGTATATATATTACTGGGCCACTCTATATCAGAAGGGAAAACATAAAAATATTGTGCGGTATAGCTAAAAAAAAATGCTGCACGCATAAGTTAACAAACCGATTCCTTTAATTTTCTTACTGCCATTTTGATAGTATCACATTACACTAACTCAACAGAATGAAAAGTGTTATCCTATTGCAATACATACATGAATGGATACAGATTTATTTTATAACTTTATGGGATTCTTCACCAACAGTTTGTTCTACAAAAGTCATATAAATCCTTTTACAGGACTTTCCTACATAAAACAGTATATAAGTGCATTACTTTTAAAGGTAATAGGATCTCTTATTGGTATTTACATCTACTTGTAACAAAGAACTTTTCTTATTAAACGAGCCACATAAATATTTAATATGCTTAAAACGAAATTACTTCATTGTGGTAACAAACTTATCCAATCAAAACGAATAAATAAAACTACGAATGCGGAACCCTGTATAGTATAGTATGATATAAATTTAAACATCGTTGTGAAGGGGCAAAGCTCGAGTCTATAATACTTTTCTTTCTAGTTTTACTCAAATAAGTGCAACTTTGGCCATTCAGACTCCGGGGAATATTTTTAAAAAGTTTGCAGATTTTTTCTTTAATAGAAAAGTTTAATTTTATATGTTTAATCTTTTCATAAATTACTCTAACCATTTCGGGAAGCTCGAACAGTAGGTTCCTTTTCGTGTAATTGTTATACATGCTGATGTAAATACGTAACAGGTGTAAGATTCACAAAACTTTATAACACACATTAATATATTAAATATATGCGAGTAAACTATTTTCATTAAATATAATATATTTAATGAAAATAGAAGATTTTGTTTCTTTTCATTTTAAAAATAATAAAAAATTCTCCTGTCTGTTTGTCATGAGAAACCTTACAATAGGTCACTTGAATATCGTATCAAGAGTCTTAAAGGGATAGGTTACTTTCTGTTCAGTATCATATGGCAAACTATTGTGAATCATAAAGACTCACTGAGGACTTATTGTTCATGTTGACATGGTAACATTGTATTCGGTTACTCATAAAATACGTATAGTTGTATTTAGGATAAAAAACAGAAGGTCAGTTTATACTTTGCTAGTTGTCATTTTTTTTACGTCACTGTGAAAAGTCGTAACATTATCGTACAAATTGTGTGTTTGTTGGACATTGTTATGGTAATGCAGCACATAATACGAGTACAATACAAATTATCAGAAACTAAAGCAGTGAAGTATACAATATAAATGCCATATCCAAAGAATATCCAGAATATAATATAAATAAATAAAGTTTCAAGATGCGTTTCTTTCATATTTCACTTGAGTCTGTTATCTTACTTTAATTAATACACATATTTATCTCTTTAAGAAAATAGCTTTTGACATTAACGATGCTTTCAATACTTTTCTGAGGCGGAAAACTAATTCCCAAATAACATATTACGTTTAGTGTACAGGGTAAGCCAAAAAACAATTCCTCAATTTTTAAACGCCAATTTCTCATGATCTACTGAGGACACATTCTTGAAATAAAAATCCGATGAAAGTACACTCAATTGATATTTACAATAGTAGCTGCGCTACAGCCTTTCCCCCAAATCCTTAAGTAAAAAAAAAGTTGCCAAATATGTTCATAGCGCAAATTCCCCTTTTCGGTTGTTTCATTATTTTATTTGGAATTAAATATTTTTAAATAATATGTATATACACCAGATATAATGCCTTCAAACCAGAAAAATTTATTTTGCTAAAAGTAAATTTGTAATAAAATTTAGCTTAATATTGATATGACGCAGTAAAAACATTTTACATATACATTTTGTAGATAAAACTATTGAACTCGTACACTTTCAATATTATTAAACAAACAAATATTAGATATCGGAGTATGTGTGATCAGACCCATGCTACAATCGGCATTTACCCCCAAACGATTTCACGCTTGTATATAACTCATTAAAAAAATGAAGTTCGACGAACCCCAGGAGTCTTAAATTGGAAGTTTTGAAAAGCTTAAATAATTTTGTCGTCTGCTGCTATGAAAAAGAGCATCCGCTTCGGACGGTTCCTCTCCAGAAAATTTTCTTTGGATCGACCCCTGGTCATTGCAGTGGTCGTGTGGCGCCCGGGGCAGTATATTACAGTTGCGGTCTTCGATGTTGAATACCGTTCGTGAAGCGGCACCATAGTTGGCGCTTCAAAAGTTTTGAAAAATTGCAGTGAAAACTACCCAGTTCT
This sequence comes from Campodea plusiochaeta, assembly GCA_034698565.1. Classification (NCBI taxonomy): domain Eukaryota; kingdom Metazoa; phylum Arthropoda; class Diplura; order Rhabdura; family Campodeidae; genus Campodea; species Campodea plusiochaeta. Next base: position 5,566 of record JAQIWE010004458.1, on the reverse strand, counting down.
TGGTTACTTTACAGATAATAATATGTGAAATAACTCAACATAAACAAAACTTCCATAAATCACATTATAAATTCTAATAATTATGACTACTATTTTATTCTGCGTTATTCTATATAGGATTACAAACATTTATGCCCGAAAATTTTTACTGTAACTCATATAACACTGTTCAATTTTTTAACTTAGTTTCTTTTAATTGTCAAGCAGGAAGAGACAAAGCAAGATTAAAATATTATATATTTCTTTACCGAAAACATTACTCCTTTATCAGCAGTTTATTCTTATTTCATCGATTTTATATACCTTTCCACTTTATTCTATTTTCTATTTATTGATCCTTTCTTAGCAGAAAGTCTTAAACTTACACTACGAGGTAAATACCCTAAGTAGAAACAACTACTGATATTACATATTTCTCTATAAAAATAATAATAATATGAAATAATACTGTTTAATTATTACATAAAAATATTTGCTTTATGAAGTCTAATGATTATTTTCTTCAGTGCTTAAATTAATCTGGATGCAATTTTAGCGTTTTAGTGAATAATATACTTTGCTATAAATCTGCCAAGGGATTTAAAAATAGATTAGAACGATAAACAGAGTTTCATGGGAGTTTACGCAGAATACTTCAATGTGAAAATAATTTATATTAATAGCTTATTATATTGCTCACGTTTGATGATGTAAAGGATATATTGTTTTAAATATTTTATCATGAAATGAATTAAACTTAAGTTTTAAACAATCATTTTATCAATAAATGCAAACGTTTTCATGCAAATTTAAGCTTTTTCGAGTATATTGTAAATCGTGTAATTATATGATTCAAAGATTATGTCATAGAATATACAATAACTTTTATGTCGACTTTCAAACAGAATGTGATTGTTCAGCCAAGACTCAACAGATCTGTAGAACAACGGCTTCATAAGAAATGTGAATTTTTAAGGGTCGGAAAAAATCTGCAGCAAAGAAAAAGAACCAGCTAAAGTTTGCTAACAATGTACAGGTTGAAGGTCACTGTTAATAATATTTTATGGTAAATGCATACTGTACAAGTCTATTTGTCGAAGACGTGAGTAGAGACATGTAATGCCATATTGCATACGACTTGTTGAAATAAGTTCCATGATGACTTATATTATATCCTGAATGAAAATGGTGCTTGAAGGAAAGATAAAATTGACAAAGACGAGATTCAATCAAAATGTCACAGGATAAAAGAAGAAAAACACCACAAGATAATCTTGGAACAAAAATATATATCGATTTTTCTTGCTGCACTTTCACTGCAACGAGATAAAAGGGCAAGAAAGTAATGAATATTAAAACAACCTATACTAATCAAAGATACGTTATAGGAAAATATTTTTAAAATGGTGAAGAAGGTTTAGCGATTCCTTATTCACAAAGTAATGGACTAAATAAGTAAATATAAAATTATTTTTGTTCAAGAGTGTAATTAATATTTTTACGTTGATTATCATACAGAAAAGAAGTCGGTAAAATAAATGGAGACGACGTACAGTTAGTTACGGTGTTGAAAACTAGAATAAATTAGAAAAAGTTCAATTATTTTAAATGGGTGACTAACGTATTTAATAATGCTGTGAAGTATGTATGATGATAGATTATGAAATTAAGTAGTAGTTTTATACAGCAAATAATAATACAGAAGCACTATACTGTTTATGAAGTAATTTCTGTCCAGAAGTTTCACTTGGAAAATGTTCATAATTTCATTTAATATTAAGTGATTTTACAATGTGTAAGTCGTTAAAATCCGAGGTTTTGCTGTCTAATTGCTTTTCGATTCAGTGTTTATAGTACTCTATTATTATTCTTCCATGAGAAATACAATAGCGATCGAGATAGCGATAAATACATGGTTAAAAAAAAGAGATCTCAGGTTTTAGTTTATTCTTCTTTCGTATTTACTTTTAACATTGGGTGTCACACTATTTGACTATTAATGGAAATATCAAATGGAAATATATTACACTAACTTGTAGAAGATTTTTGGATCAACAATCGAGTGATTTACTACCATTGATACACAGAAATGAGGAGCTGCCTTCACCTGTCCAAAACGAAACAGCGGTCACATGCCTGTCGATTCCTTACCATTTTTTTCTGTATGGGTAAGTTGCTTGGGATCACCCGTCTGATGGTTTTCTATACTGTATAGAAAACCGTCCGACTGGTGATCCCAAACAACTCATCAAATATTCAATGCTTGCAATATATTTTTATTTGACATTTACATTAATAATGTGAGATTTGGCAATATTTTATATTCCTACCAATTTAACAGTTATTAATTACTCTTATTATTCAAAATAATATTACATTATTTACTTTTATTAAAATATAAGACACTCATTCGTATCCAATAACATTTTACCTGATAGTAAGTTTTTTTTTCTAATTTGCATAACCTATAACGAGATATAATAATTATTTTCTTTACTTGAAGGGGCTCACTTTTCGTTATTATATAGACGGTTTTTGTTAACACTCAGCAGTGTGGTGTTGGGTTCCAAAAGAAAACCGGTTTTGTCCATAAGAATACATGAAGAAATGAACCCAACTCCACATTGCTGGCTGATTGAAAGTCGAAAGTTTCACTTGCAGCTTTTTGATATTTACGCTTATTATATTCAATTTCATCTTTATTTCTTTTAATTTACAGTAATATTATACATCACCTATATTTTTATATTGTGTAGGTTACCTGAAGCTAAATTGAGTATATATTAATCTTTTTAGTATGGTTGATTCATATTATTTTTCTTACCATCGAAAAATCACAGGTAGCTAAGATATGGGCCTTAGAAAATGTGCTGCAAGGTAGCAAGCATACCGAAAACAAGACAACTGCTGATATCTCAATAAAATGGTTATTTTGCTTATTTGTTTAGTCTATTTGGTTTCTATTTTATAGATACGTTATGATAAATGTTTTTTTTTTTTTAAATAATTGGTGTGCATTCGCGATATAACGAAAGGAAGCAACATTATTGTCTTGTGTCAAGCCATTTTGTGCTATACGGACTGCTACCTTGTAGTATTTCTATAAATCAAAATATCTCTTGAACGGTTGTGTCAAGTTCAAGAAAACCTCAGAAAATTGAAAATTCATTACCTGCAGGTAATACTTTAAAAGAAATGAACTTTCTTTGAGCTTTTTTAATGTTGTGAAAAGCCCCAGAACCAAAAGGAAAGTGATATTTCTATCTACAGGAATTTAAAAATATGAAAACAATAAAAATAAAAATTCTTTGTAACGTAAATTCACTATTATAACAAGGGTATTGTTTTTCAAAAGGTCCTCTTCAAATGTTTAATAATAAGAGTCCTTTTTGCGGAGAGTGTTTAAATAGGTCCTTGTAAATAAATTAACGGTAGGTAAATATCTAAATGAAAGGCATGCGAGAGGGGGGGGGGGGGGTGAAATAGTGAATGATGGTACTTCATGTTTTTAAAAGCAGAACCAGAGTGTTTTCACACTGTGGGTTTACCACGATAGAAAATGACTGTATCAGAGTAAACCTTCAAAGTACCAGCATGTACTTCATACTTGTTCTTTTCTCCTGACTTTTTCAAGTCGACTTTATAGATGTTTATAGATTTATAGTTTATAGGTAGATGTTTATGTGTCGTTTATTTGAAGACTGTAACTCTATTGTTTATTTTGAACATTTAATTTAACTGAGTTCAACGTGTTGGAAGATTCAAGTTCACTATTATGCTGTTACATGGTAGCAGTTGTTTTTATTGCAGTTTCTTCGTCTTTTTTAAAGTACTTCAAAATTAATATAAACTGAAATTTCGTTACAAAAATTTATACAAGTTTTTTTCCACCTCTTAGACAAATTACTACTTTCAATAATCTTCCTGCAGAGAAATAATAACAATTTTGTGACTAATGACATAACTATAATTCATTTGGTAGAATTATTATTCTATATATACAGGTCCATCAAAAATGACTTCAAGTTGAAGAATCCACTGTTTGCGTATTATGTATCGAAACCAACAGGAAATAATGAGATTCACAACTGAGTTTGATGTTGTTCTGTAGTGTATACTTAAAGGAACAAGTGGTTCTATGACTTCTTCGTAGTACATAATTAGGTGCGTTCGTATACGTTTTCCTGCTCACAATTGTTATAAAAGGAATTATTTTTCTCGACAATCTTACTTGCAGAAATATGCATACAAAATTTCAGACAAATCGGACAAGATTTTTTCCCCTGATTTTTTAATAATAATTAATTATAGCACGACCGGTAAAGATATCGACTTGAATTTAGGCTTCTCTCGACACGGCGATTGTAATAGGTGCATTTACGCAAAAGTTGCGAACGCACCTAAAAAGTAAGAGAATGTTCTTTTTGTAATTTTTGTTGTTATAATTATCTCCGGGGAATTGCATCGACGTAACTATACTGTTAGATATATACACTTGACAAAAGGCGATAGTTATAAATAAAATTAGCTGTAAGGGTATTGCAAATAAAAAGGAATCAGTAAGCACTTCAATTCTTCGTATAGATCCTTTTTACTGCTCTCTTGAGATCCGTATTTTTGAAGCAGGAAGAACTTTCTTATTTTGTTAGGACACTGATGCTGAGGTTCAGCTTCATCACAAATAAAGGGTGGCTTTAGAAGTGTTCGGCTATTAAAGGTTTGGTAGTTTTATAGCTCATCTGGGACTTTGATATAATACACTCTAGTGTTTACATATGCAACTTCAATATCGAATATTGACTCTTCTAGAATGAGTTATAAAGAACTGCAAATTTGATGTTACTTGACTGCCTTCTTCAGTAAAATTACATTTTATTTTTAACTTTATAATATACTGTTACATTGACCATTGTTTATTTGAAAAATATATAGACTACAGAAGCAGATCATTACAAGCATTCGATGTTTTATGTAAGTGGTAAAATAAAACAATATACTGTGGAATAGCAAATTAGACTTCAGAGTACGAAATCATAAAATATAACATATGACTCCGTGAATCTATTGACACAAAGTAAATTATATCCACGCCATATAATAATAATAATAACCTGACTGTACAATCCTATAATAAAAAAACTATCTACAACTGGTGTATAGTTTATGGTATAGATATAAAGTATTTTTACGAAACAGTTTTTTTTTCGTAAAACGCTCCTCTAGTACTGTATCTCATGCCACGAGAAAAAGTGACTTCTCGCATATTTTCCACTCGATCTTCTTCATTAGTATCTCATTTCGTAGCATATATATCTACTGTATTCATGGTCATCGTGGAAATGAGTGTATCGTTTCCTCCGTTTCCTTTTAGGACATCTTGTTATTTTTAACAACAATTGGACTAACAGAAGAATGAGAGTAATAAAGCGTCAAGTAGCTAGGTCATAGGTCTACTGATGCTGATGAAAAAGTTTATTAATTGTTTATTTTTAACAAATTATCTTAGAAAGGTAGTCTTATGTCTTCAAATTATTAAAAATGCTAAAAGACTTTCAAGTCGTCGAATTGAGTTCGAATCTTAATAACT
>JAQIWE010004457.1:0-10764 GCA_034698565.1 Campodea plusiochaeta | reverse complement strand
GTAAAATTGCACTTAGAAATTTGGAAACTTTAGATTTTTCTAGCTCAAAATTACTCTTATATTATCTACATAGTCTATGTAGAAAGTCTACCTAGCTGCGTCTTGGACACTACAGCTGACTTTTGTTATTCTGCACTTAGTGCAGTACGTGGCCCTCTCTAGTCTCTTAGTGCAGTACTAAATGAAAAAAGAAATAAAGATGCTGTGGGTAAAAAGGAAGAATCAGTAGGCACTTATGAATTTGCCTTGGAGATTTTTCAGAAACTGAAATCATCGTCATTTATCATTTTTCAGATATAAAAACGCAGCTCTGCAGTTGTTGTCTTGCTATATACCGGTCCTGATACTCTAGGATCATATATCAGGACCAGTATCGTAGCAAGACAAACCTTGCACACTATTGACTTATTTAACCTTCTCCGTGATGCTATTTAGTCATCACACATTCAGCTCTGTAATAGAAAAACGAAATAGGTACTGGGTTGTAATTCTAAATGCTTAGTATAACACTGATATGTATCATACTTCAAAACAATAATTATAATTATCTGTGATGATAAGTGTATTGGCTACGATATTACTGAACCACAGTCGTACCGTCCTTTCAATAATTTTACGATATGAATGTTATTCTTATGTATCATAATAGGACTTGCATCACATTTTTGCATCATTCTGTACGAACCATGAGATAAAAAGACCATCATAATCCAATAAACATGCCATTCAAAACAAGCAATATGATTTCCTTCGTTTTTTTCTTTTGTTTTCCGTTATTTACTAGTATAACCTCAGAATGAATAATAAAATTCAGAGATAATATTATAACTATGGTAAATAACTTTAAATAATAAGGTTACAAAGCTGATATCAAGCAAGGTCGTGAACTAATTTCAGTTTTTCAAAACAGCAGATTTCTCTCGTCATCAATAACAGATTATTACAAGTACATATTCAGCTTCTTCTTTAAATATAGAATATATAGATATATACTGTATGTTACACACGATTAAAAACAGGATGTGAATAAATCTTCAGCTGTATTATATCAAACGAATAGAAACTGTGTTATGACTAGATACAGAAGGTACAATTTTTTGGAGAATATTTGTCAATTTCAGTAGTTCATAACTGGACTCACGGAACATACAGGAGTGGCGCTAGCCTCTGCCCCGATGGGGAATCCATCTTCCCCGACAGGGGGACGCACTAAAAATATTTTTCATTAGCGATCGTTAGTCTGAAGACTTTGCCTTTTTCATTTCTTTAAAGATTAAACTAAATGTCTTTCAGAGGAGATTAAATGCCAGGGATAAAAATACAACGTAAAGGCGCGGTCCACTGCAAAATTTCGGGGGAGGCGAAATCGCTACAGATTCCGGCAGCGTCGCAGACCGTCAGCGAAGCGCCACCATGGTTGCCGAGAACGAAGAAAATTGTGAAAATTATAGATAAAAACTCATCACTATTTAGACCTTTTTCGATGACATTTTGTAAGATTTGACCACAAATGTCTGATGCTTTATAGTTTTTCTCATGTTATCTGCATTCTTCTGTATTTTATAATTATTATCTCTACATTGCCTTTAAATAGATAATTTTATAAAACATTCGTAAGAAAGCCGCCAATTTTTATTAAAGAATTAAAGATCTTTGATTAATGTTCCCAACTGCCTCTTATATCACTCGCACTAGTTATCAAAGTGCATATAATTTATGTCAGACATCAGACTGGAGTAATTATACTTAAACTTAATTTTATCAGGCAGGTGAGTAGACATTATTGTGTTTGTAGAAAAAAAAGTGCGAGGGCGTAAGCCCGAGCACGAAATTTTAAAAATTTTAGTTGTAAAAATTCACTTCTCATTCTCCGACGAAATTCGTTCACCTCCCAGACGGGGATGCACAGTATCCCCGACGGGGGTGCACGTGCAGTATAAATTTTTGAATGTAAATTTATGTATACAAGTTATATAATGGTTTTATAGTTATATTGTTGACTAGTTATTCTCCTAATCCTCCTCCCAACTCCTAATCATAATTACTATAAAGCCTTGGAATTTTGTAAATCACTTGTTATACAGAGCATACATGTCAGATAAGCACGAAAGTGGTCGTCTGATCACTGCCATACAGTTATACAGGTCTATACAGTATCTACAGTTATACACAGTAGATATACAGATAGATTGATATGCTTTATATATATAAACAATCGTATGCAATATGAAAAGAGTTAAGCATGAAAACTGGATGCAGAGTAGGACACAAACACAATTAAGAAATCATAATTATTATGAACAGAACAATACAGCATCCACTGTAGTATTCCTTTTATATGAAAATCATTATCACAACTGGTTATTTATCACATGTTAAGCTATTCATAATCCAGGAATTTTTCCGTGAAATTTACATACCATTTGGAATTTGATTAATTAAGTTAATTGATAAAATTGTAAATATGACTACAGATTTATTAGTGGGGTATAAAAGTGTTTGTTTTACTGTGTTCACAAATACAATTTACAAACACTCAATGAACAATTGAAAGAAATGAAGGTGATTTTATTTTTTATGAAATTAACAGTTTTACCAAACACATCAAACACTTAAACATATTATAAAATTGTTTCTTCATTCTAACAAACCAACAAAACTATCGCACGTTAAAAAAAATCAGACATATACGGGGCTTTCATAAAATGAATATTCTCCTGTTGCAATAACAAACCGTTTATAATATTAAGATATTTAAAATTCATTTAACCACTGCATCATGATACAATATCCCATGTGTTTCTTTTTTCCTTTATACGTAGGTGTTACTGTATACTTTTCTACTTATAACTACAGGGAAATCTTGAAAGAAGGCCATGTAATATAAGATAGGAGATTTTGTATCAGGTTCATTATATTCGTTCAGGATGAAAGTACAAAATATAACAGTGACAAAAGTTATGCTATGTTGTAGATAAATAAGAGCTGTAACACCACCAAAAAAATAAAAATAAAATTCGGACATTTGGTAACGTATTTTCCTTATTTTTTAGTGGTAAAATTGAGGATAAATTAGCTATTCTCTAACTGAATATTAGCTCTGAACTACTTATCCTAATTATATAAGGCGATAAAAGTTTCACAGATTTCGTTGCATAATCAGCATTTATTAATACGTCTCTAATTCTATTTATATTAACCCTTATAACGTTACCTGATGATTTTAAAGTAACTTAATTCTGAAAATTTTAAATAATGGGAAGTGTAAAAGCTTATTGATATAAAAGTTTTAATATAATCTGCAAATGAACCAACTGCGCGTGCATATTTTCAAGAAATTTAAACATTTCTGTGGTCTTTTCAGGAATACTGAACGACCGATATTATTGCAACCTTACAAAATAAAGTAGAAGTGTAAATTGACTTTAATTTTGGTAAATTTAATAAGAATCGATTCTTCTAAAACTACACATTCAACACAATATATTTCAATGAATAAGAATTAACTTTTATGATGACAATAATTATTTAGATGTCTGTATTTTAGTATTAAGTAAATTATTTTAACATTACATCACATATTAAAATATTTATTCCTTTTTGGACTTCTTCTGTTCCAACATTATCACCGAGTCATCACTATAGGGTATAATCTGATAGGAATGTGCCAATTTTTCTTCTGCCAGATGCAACATCTCACATAGAGGTCAAGGTTAGGGAAAAACAAGACTATTTCTAAGAATACATTATTGCTTTTTAATTAAAGTACCATGACCCCAACCACATGAATATATGTAATATTCAGTTCATTGTCTTCCATAAACCCAGTAATAAGTTCAATAACCAAGAAAGATGCGATAATTATACCTGTTATAAGAACGTCTTAGTTTAATCGAGGGGAAAGAAAAAAATTAAAACAATAATAAAACAGCCCATTCAATTTTCTGATGCAATCACATATGAAGTTTGCAAATCAAATGTTTAATCAATTTTTTTCTGTACAGTATGAAGTTTGCCTTATGTAATATCATCTTCAGTACTGAATGATAATTGTCACGTTGACCATGGAAAGGTTACATGCGTTATGAATGTTTTATAGGTCCTTGCAATTCTATACAAGTACTTAAGAGATTTTATCTTAGTGATAAACAGATTAATTAATATAAGGGCTGTTAAGTATGGCTTAAATGAGAGTGACACTTATATTAATAGGAATATATAAGTAAATAAATAAGGTAATTATGTTCAATATTTCCGAATCAAACTCATTTAAAAGTCAACTATCCTCATATAAGTGTTGCAAAAATATTGCAACAGAACAGAATGCATATTCTGTTATTTACATAATAAAATGACAAACTGCTATTTCACAAGAACCATGCTCCCTGGTTATATTCAAATTTCAATCGTATACCAGATACCATAACTCGTCAGATACCATAACTCATGGCTTTGTAATGATAAGTCATAATGAAGTTTCCAAGTAATTTTATAAAATAAAAGTGTTGATAACAAAATCACAAAGTATGTTACATTAGTACATGAGGGATGATTCTACTGTTGGCGTGATTGAAGCATGGAGAGGGTTTAGGGTTAATACTTATAATCTAATCTGTTGTTTTATTATTTGATTTTGCTCATCATTTATAACTATCAGCGACAGGGTGATTCCCCTAGGGAAAAAAATGGTGTGATGTCTACATTTTTTTTGTGGTGAAAATACCACGAAATAATTATTTCGTGGTTGTTTAGAATGCCGTCAACAAACGCGCACTTGGATTTAAATTCCGGATTGTCATTTTTATTATTATTATAGTTTTTATTTGCCTACTTTACAGAGATTGTAATATAATATAATTGATCAGTAATATTTTTCTGACCTATTATTTTTTACACATCCTTTTAAATATATAAAAAGTATAATTTCAATTTTAATCATTTTCCAACACAGTAGACATACAACGTTCATTTCAAGACGATGCAGTAAAACTGGCACATTTTTATATTTTTATCTATGGATGTGCATTTCACAAGGAATAGAACAAGAAAAGTGGTTATTCAGTAATTATGTAATTCTCTAACGCTAATGCAATAATAATACTCCTATATACAGCTTACTGAATTCAGCTCGTGTTTTAAAGTAGTGAAAAGTCTACTATAGGAGCTTAAAGTTAAATACTTAATATAGACCGAAATAACATCCTGTTCTATTAAAGGAAAGATTAAAAATTAATTATGTCATATACATGTCTGGATGTTTAGAAACATACTTCCCCAGATATCAATAGCACAAGACAGTCACTTCATGCTCACAGTAGTAATGCCTGTCTCGAACAAAATAAAAAAAGTATTACTAGAAAAAGAAAGTTGTTGAATATTTTATTTTAAACCGTTTTAATTCATTTATCTATGAAACAGATAATTGTGTTTTGTGAAATAGCGTTGCATCAAAAATCAAAGCTTTAAAGAAATATTAATAGTAAACACCATTAAATCTCCCACTTTCAAGGATTTTTCTCGTTCCCGATTAGCTCTGCAGGTACTACAGTAAACAGCAGAGATGTTTCTATATCCAAATGTATTTTTCACTCAATGTAATATTCAATCTCGAGTTTCCTGACACTGAAAGCAGATGTTCGGTTAGTGTTCACCAGAGCCCTGGTATTCTAGTGCTGTATATACTACATGATGGTTTGACAGTGAGTAGCACCCCGATATAGACAGCAGTCTCAGCACGACAGCACGTAGCCTACAATAGATCCATTCCTGTAAATCATTTTCTCTCTCTTTCAACTATAATCTTCAAACAATGAATTTTTATGGAAAATATCTAAGAAACTTGTACAAATATAGAAAATGTATGAATTATTTCACAACCTTTCTTTTTTTTCAACGTTATAGCCTGGTTCAGATTCCTTTTATCCTTTGAAGTAATGAAATGGTTTAAAGTGGGGTAAGCAATATGCAAGATCATTAAAACTAGCCAACATGGAACTGGCAAGAATCAGTATGTTCTTCAGCTTTCTAAACAAAAACTCAGTCACCATTCTCTACAAAACCTTTCTCAGACCATTAATTGAACATTGTTCTTCAGTTTGGAACCCGCATCTTCAGAAAGATATTTTCACATTAGAACGAATTCAAAGAAGAGCCACCAAGTTAAGCAAGAACCTGAAAACCTATCCATATCACAAAATACTTCAGATCCTTCAATTAAATACAAATCATTTAAATACAATTCGAATGAAAGGGATAAAATATCTAGACTTAAAAATAACCCTATACCAAATCATCCATTCCCAAATTCCAATTCACCCATCGTATCATTTTATTTATTAATTTAATTGACTTGATCAGCAAATAATGCTTAATTCAGAACACTCGAGAACAGTTCACGTAATTATACTCAAACACAACTTTTCCAATACCATCCGTTGTTTTTAAACATATTACAGAAAGACGTATTGGCATATGAGCAACCTTGAAAGAGCAAAAAAAAAAAATCCTTTCAAGTTCAATGTGTACCACATTCATATTTACACACATTCACGATTCACTACTATATCCCAATACCACTTATAGTCTTATAAGCTTTTCATTGACGCATATCTGAAGGTGTTTGCAATATAGTACTATCGTGATGCAGTATCGTCCTTCTGAAATGATAATACGGAAAAGGTTTTATCTTCCGCCTGTCTTCGTTCAGAAGAAAACATCTTTTATTTACCCTCTAGTAGACGTCAAAGGAAATAAAAATAGTTTTGACAAACAAACCCAATCTTGACAACATGACCTCTGCTTGCTCTATTATGCTTGCTGGACGTCAAATGTGACGCAAACAGCATCAATATCGAAAGAGATTATCTCTTTATTATCTTTAAATTATATATATTTCATTCTTTGCATTATGAATGTAATTAGAATTAGTTTGTTTGTCAGGATGATTAAGTATTAATTTAATAGTTTGTTTTTCTCTTCAACGATATTTGAGATCTCATAAGTGGATTAAGACGTCGGAGCTTTCGACATACATGACGCCTGTTATATTAAGGTTATTATGTAGTATCAACTAAAAATCATTGGTTTATATTCACATTTCTGTTACTCAATCTATTTTGAGAATTGCGCGTATAGATTCAGGAGATCATATACATTCCCGTTTAAAAGAGTTAGTTGTGCATTCGAATCAGTGATACCATCCACTTCTCCTGTATAAACGCAAAGGATATTACATTTGAATATTACATCTGAAACATACCAACATTATATTACATCTGAAACATACCAACATGACTTGTATAAATAACACTTCTGTTTTGAAATCTGAGTATCCAGTAAAGTTTATATCCAGAGATTCAACATTCAAGACCGCCCGAGATCAGTCTTCAGTACACTCGTACAAAAAAAAGATATTTCGAGACCATGACTGCCTTGTCGAGAACGTAATTAGGTTTCGCAAAGTAATAATTGATATTGCAGTCCTTGAAAAACCCATTCGCAAGTTACGAGTGGAGTTCGGAAACTTGCGAGTAACTTTTTTCACTCAAGCACTATCTAAAATCGATATAAAACAAGGCGATCATAACAAAATAAATTTCACAAAAAATACAGTTAATTTTATAAAAACATTATTTAAATTTTATTAAAAATGATAGTTTTCACTACAATTTTTCAAAATTTTCTTCGCTCGCGTCAACCATGATGGCGCTTCGTGGACGGTTGTCCACTTCGATTTTCTACAAAACGAAAAATTTTCGCTCGAGTTTTACCTTTGTTATATATAGAATTAGTTTTTACTACACAAAGCCACAGAGGCGTCATTTAAGGGACAGTGGTGGCGCCAGGGGTGACCAGGGGGGGCATGCCCCCCCTGTCGGACTGGGCTGAACCCCCCGTCGGACGAGAATTTTTATTCGTCGGAAAACATAAAATAAGTATAATCTATGAGAAATTGGATATCTTGAAAATAATAATTAAAACTAAAAATATTAGAGAAAGAATACCGGAAATTTGAGCAAAATATCAGTAAAAATGGTTTAAAACAGGTAGATTTTACTATAATTTTTCTAAATTTTCTTCGCTCGCGCCAATCATGGTGGCGCTCGCTCGGGAGGTCTTCGACATCGACCTATATAAAGAGGCCTCAAAATGGACAGATCAGTCCTCCAGTGTTCTCGGGAAGTTCCTGCATAAATTAGATTTGAGATTAATAGGCAGTTATTAAAATTATTGATAAATAACATTGTTTTACAGGAAATTTAGTATTTATACTTGAATAAATGTCAGCTGTACTGTATAGGTGGCAGTTTTCTGTTCTGAGCTACTGACATCCCCTGTTACTGCAACTATTAAATCAAAGAAATTTAGCAACATCGTGTAAATAAGTGCACGCAAAGGAAATTGCCACCAATTCGCTAATAATTACTTGGAACCCCTGTCGGTAGCATTGGACCCCTTGTCGGAAGCATTGGACCCCCTGTCGGTCGAACCCCTGGCGCCACCACTGTTAAGGGAGTCTGTGGGCCCAAAATTCTCTTAAAATATAGCTAAATATACATGAAAACATCTTACAAAATATAGCGCGTATACTGAAAAATGTCTTAATTTGCAAGAATTACTAAAAAATTTGCAAGAATTACTAAAAAATGTGAGTGAACATTTTGACTTGCGAGTGCCGACTCGATCGATTTCTCAAGGGCTGGATATTCTGTTCTCGTTTCATCGTTTGGTGTGGCGTGTGATAAGAATCCTAAAAACGCTATTTCTGATTCAGAAGATAGCAAACGAAAGACCATCAGAACATGTTGTGAGGGTATTTCAATGAAGCAGTGCGGGTATTTCAATCAAGCAGCAGGCTTTTTTAGTTGTCATCTTAGTGACATATTTACATATTCCTTCACTTTGGAAGTAACCTGAATTCGCTAATATTATGACTACTTAAATATAATAGCGATAGGCGAACCCAAAAAGGCCACATTGAAACAACTGTGTATAACTTCGTATTATTGTACATTCAGCCCTGGATATATTATAAAAAAATTAAAATGTTTCCTGAACTTCTGTGCATTATCTTACCATTACATTATCTACACATCAAAATAATATGATCACTGATCAGTGTCCAAAAATAAATACTAATAAAATCCCTTCCCTTTATTTCTACGTTTTCTAGTATCCGCAAAAAAATGCTAACTTATACAAAATAAAAATTATTTTTGGAAAACTTTAAAAAAATCTATCTGTCTTCAAATTTATTCAATATTTAAACGTGTAGTTTTTTTAGAGGGAGGTCTCGTTTTCCTACACACAAGTCCCGTTTTCTTTCTTTGTTCTCTATTGTACTCGATTCTCACAGGACCTTTAAACTGTGTTGGAAATCGGGACTTCCCGTCGAAAAAAATAATGGGTCTTCAAATCGTCCATTTTTCTTATCATTCTCGTATCGAATTTTAACACCGGATTTCGATTTATTATTTTCTTCTCATTTGTTAAATAAGTGGAATGATTATTTTCATTACAACCATATTTTTATTCATATACAGTGTGAGTCAAGATTCCGATACATACTCTTTATATACTCTTTTAAATGATGGGTGGAATGCATTCATATATAGTTGACATTTGAAAATTTTAAATCTCTCCGATTTCTTTCTTTCGTTCTTTTTAGTCACCTATAGGTCGAGGTCAGATAGCTCAGGGCTTACTGTAGTGTGGGAGACAATATATAAAAAGGAAAAAAAAATCTTTTACTTCATCTTTGAAGAAGGGATTATAATATTATTTATAGTTCATACTACATAAAAGCACATACAATGAAATACGACATTCCTTCCATGCTGTAATCTTTTTGGAGGGACTTTTCTATTAAACTCGGAAGGACTCAAAAGAAAACATCAGGCTGATGACCGAACAAAAAAATACATACATTTACTTATAATAAAATTTATTGATTTGTACCAGTAAAACCTTTCAGGTTCGACGATAGTGAGTGTAGAGGCATTCGTAGTTAACTTTGTCACATTATAGTACTATATACACAGGCCTATATCAAATCAAAGAGTACATACATTACGTTAGGCACAAAGGTTATTTTCTTTAATTTTCTTCCAGGTTTACTGAGGCCAAAATATAACTTTAGCTATATTGTTTGTTATTAATTATCATACTGTAGTGCTCAGTACTTAAGTCATGTTTCGGCTTAAAATTATACACAACGGATAAAGAGACTGAGAGTTTGTACAAGAAAATGAAAAATTATAATTTACGAGAAGTTGGTGAAACATGTTAGGAGAAATACAATCAAAGTGCAACAATAATATATAACATGTGCGAAATTTTTGTTAGAACCAAGATTGACTTTGGTTTCCTTAAGCTCGCTGTCTACGGTTCAATTTTCACATCCTATTTTCAATATTCTATAAATTAATTTTATTCATTAAATCTCAAATAGTATGCAAAGTGAATGGCCAAATTGGATCGTGTACTGCGGGTTTTAGAAATGAAACTGACAATGTTACAATAATTTAAAGGGAACCTGAACGCTAAATGAAGATCTATATAGGTATTTGTGTCATAGTATTATTAAAAATGTTCTAATTCACACAAATTTTTGTTATTTTTATACCCCCCTTACTTTCCGAGTAAAATTTATAGATAATTTGAATTCCCGCTCGACCGTGACGTAGCAAAACAGAAAGAGTATGGCGGCCTCCAGGCGATCATTTCGAAAGTAGGAGAGGATAAGAAAATCAGCAAATTGGCCTA